>WAAB01007733.1:25683-53896 GCA_013389865.1 Piaya cayana | reverse complement strand
GTCATTTTGTGTGTGTGCGCTCTTCGCCTGCAGCAAAATTAGATGATTTGTGTTAGCTCATTGAACTTATTCTTAGTAACTGAAGTTGTTTCCTAATGCCGATCTTGGATGTTAAAGCTAAGATGATCTTAAGGGGGGAGGAGGCAGTTGGTGCTCTCACCAGCTCCTCTGCATCAGATGTAAGGCTTAGCAGCTCCAGGAAAGGTTGGCTGAGCCGATTGAGCCCACACAAAACCAATTCTATAGAGGAATTAGTGCCATTTCTTCCCTTTCCGAGGTTGCTGTCAGTTTTACTTATTAGGATAGCAAATGAGCTATTCATTGTTTGTTTCTTCCTTTGGGTCTTGCTTAGCAGTTTGTGGGCACTTCAGTCTTGCATGCTCTAAAGATTAAGTTGCTAAGCTCATCTTATGGGTTTTATGTGGCAGTGGTTGGATTTTAACATAGCCTGTGTTAAGTTCTGAATTTGAAGAGAAAAAGAGAAACACAAACCCATCATTTTAGAGAGAAAAGCAGGAAAGAAACTGAAAGAAGGCTCTGTGTAGAAAGCAATTCTATAGAAATCAAGGTCTTGCTTGCTCTGTCTGTTGAGGGTAAAAGAAATAATAAACCAGTGTTGCTGCAGCCTAGAAAAATGAAATTTAAGGGTATGTGGGTTAAAAATGCAAGAGCAGTTAACCAGTAAACAAAACTGCCAAAGGAGGTAGTAAAATTGTTAATTTAAGCCTGTGTAAGCATAGCATAGGTTAGGCTTCCATTTGTCAGGGCTGTCTTGGAGCCCCTGGCATTGTTTCTGAGACACAGCAGAATGTCTGACTGAGTAGCTGAGGAATTCTTCTAAAACCAAAAGAATGAACATGTTAGGTGTTGGTTATTTTATAGCTGTGGAAAATGTAAGGTTAAGCGTAAAGTCCTGTTGATTTAGAGGCTGTCATCTGAGCCATATCTTTGGTGTCAACTCAGCTGAGGTTTAGATTATGGAGGTAATGGAGAGGCTTTGTTTTTACCAGTTTTGATCTTATTCTTTCTTTTGTGATTAGATGAAACATTTTCTCAGTCAATTCCTTGCAGTGAACTGTTTGTGCTCTTTTCATTTGTAGGTGGATTTCTTTGTGGATAAAAGGTTTGGGGCTTTCAGTCACTTTGGCAGCTTGCTGCTTTATGGCCAGGAAAGCATCCCATGTGGTGGATGACCATGAGCTCTCAGAACATTTGGTGTTACTCAGTTTTATCTATAAAAGCTCGCAGAGGAGGAGGACAGCCTTTCACCAAGCAATAGATGGTGATTCAGTGCCTGCTCCAACTGTTCCGTCTTTTCTAAGTGACTGTTTCGGCCAGTCATTGAATATTTTTTCTGTTTTGGTTTTCCTGGGACAAACTTTAAGACATGTAAGAGGGCTCTTGAGGTTAGTACTTAGCAAAAGACCCTGCAGACTGCTGGAGGCTTTAATCAAGAAGTTATCATAGGAACTTACCAGAACAGAAGTTAAATCTAAGAGGGAGTTAATTTTTCAACTGTATATTCCCAGTGCAAACTCTCATTAAGGTGGAATTAATTATCATAATGTATGCAATTCATTTAGGTGATTTTACAAAAATGTTGTAGAGATAGAGAGCAATATAGCTTGGCATTAAAGAGAGAAACACCCCCAAACACTGGAAGTTCAGAGTTAATGTTAAATTCCATGTGTTTGCCTTTCTTCTAAGCTCAGAAATACATTGTTAAAATGCATGAACCGCTGGTCTTCCATGATGCTCTTTAGTGAACAGAAAGTTGTGACTGTGAATAATCGTATTGTGTCCAGTTCAGATGAGGCTGATAATTAAAGAACATACAAATCTCTGTTTTCTTTCAGTTTCTTCCCCCTCATGAGGCATGGTTTAGAGATTGGTGGGAATGGTTGGACTTGATGATCTGGTGGGTCTTTTCCAACCTGGTGGTTCTATGATTCTATGATTTTTAGCTGGAGAACAAATAGAAGGCTTTGCAGGTTGGCCTTTCTGTGTGGCTCATTTTTTCCCTATGGAGGACAGTGGTTGTTTTGAAATAAAGGGGGTCAGCATCTTTCATAAGGCCAGATAGCATCACTGAGTCAGGTGAACTGGGATGTGGCCCTCCCTTTGCTATACGGTTCTTATAGAATTTTCTGCTGCAGAGCAAAAGTCGACTGTCCTTGTTAATTTAGAAAGAGTAGGGGAAGATGACACAACCATTAATCCTTAACACATAACTAGGCAAAATTTTTTAATGATGCATGACATCTCAAGGAGCTTTTAAGGTGTGTGAGACAGTCTTACACCAAGGTCCCTTGGGACATAGGAATGACATAGAGCAAGATTTTCAGCATTTTAGTAACCTGGTTTAAATTGAATTTATATCAAGACTTGCCTTTTAGTTCTGCATCTTGTGCAAATATTGCACCTGCTGATGTTGGTGTATATGGTATTACTCACGTGTAACTGGTTGAATCTTTGGTTTACTTGGAAAGACTTACTATGTAAGTTCTGCAGTACCAGAAAGATCAGAACTTGAAATTTTTACTTGAAGATAGAGAGGGAGATAGATATACATGTATAGGTACTCTCTCCCCACCCAGTAATTTTGTTAATATAAACAAAACTCAAAATACTAACCAGGGTTAGTGCCTGCTGAGACAAAACATATTAGTACATATTTCATCTTTTAATTATTAGCCCTCTCTCATAATCTGTAATCTATAAATTTGCAATTCAGATTTTGTCTCACTTAATCACCAACCTCATTTCTTACTTATAAAGACATAGTTTCCAGCAGAGGTACAATAACAAATGTCCTGTGGATAGAATTGTTTAGGCAAGCACCTGGAAAGACTTCAATATATCACCTTACTTGAAAAACAGAGATAATCTACTGCAGAATTGAAAATAGGAGTCTGTATTATGTAGAGGAGGCATTAAATGAATCTACTTGGATTATAATACTTCTCACTTGTATGTACTATCTTTCTTCCTGAATTTGATCCTTAAGATCTGTTAATATGAAAGAGTAAGGGATGACAAACATTCTTGGAATTGATCCAGACAGACACACACAGGTTTGTGCTGTGTGGCTGAATCATGATGTAAATGTTGCAGATTAACTGAAAAAAAAGTCTACATTTGGAAAGGCCAAGCTCCTTGCCTTGGGAGAGCAAGGTGCTTTATATGCCATTCCTGAGTCCAAAGGTCTCATGCAACTTGATAATCTAAAGACTTTCATTTACTAGAGAATTCCAGTGCCTAGAAAATCAAGTTGTAAATACCTGCAGTTTTACTACTGAAAATCGCTGATTACCTGTGAATAAACATTACCCAAATGAATGGAAATATTTTGATGGAAGGATTTTTTTTCCCTGACTTGGATACAGTTGTCTTTTTTTCCTTCAGAAAACTGCGGGAAAGAAAGAGCAGGAAAAAAAGATTCTGCCTTAGAGGCTAAGGTTTCAGCTGAGCCTGGAAATAGTCATTTGCATATTTGAATCTTGTAGGAGCTTTACTGTTTGGTTCGGTTATCTGAAGTGTAGGTTCTGTTGACTGAGTTCCAATGCCACACACTTGCAGTCTACAGTGGAGTTCATAATTTTGAAATTTGGTGGCACAGAGATGTACCTAAGTACATCCACACACCTGGTTTTGTGGTCTTTGCATTGCTTTCTGTCCACACTTAAAATGAGGTAGACTCAGGGTTTTTAATTTCCCATGGTTTCTCTGCTGTCATGATTACCCATCATGTCATAGAATCATAGAGTGTTCATCATAAAAGAACAGGTCTGTGTTTTTCTGTAGCATGAAAAAATGAGGAAACAAAAATAAAGGAAAACAAAACAACTCATTTGAAAAGAAAGCAAGGATATGAAATCAAGACATTGAGAACTAATGTTAGAATTAAATCTCTTAGCCTGTCCTTGAATTTTCATTGTCATCCGTATTATGACTATCTGATTACAGCAGTACTACATTTCATAGGTTTTGTTCTTTGGATCCTTTGCCTGCACAGGATACATTTTTAATGTTACAGGGTAAGAGAGGAAAGTTGATACCTATATAGGGCTCTGGACTGACTTTAACCAGTCCAGCAGCATGCCTCCAGGGGCTTTATGCCATGTTAGGCAGAAATGCTGAAGTGCATGTTTGCAGAGCAGCCAGGAGAAGGTAGCATGTATGCTCAGTCCTGCTATTCATTCCAAAGGCATGGTCATCTTCTCCACAGCCAGGAAATGTTAACGTTCTTTCATATTGGGAATTTTTTTCCCTTGAATTTATGTAACTCTTACAAGTTGAGTCTGATGTTCTGAAGTGAAATTCTGAAAGACAAATGATTTGCAGTATTTTCTGGGTGCACTGGACAATACTGTTCTCTCTTATAGCACAGAATTCTAAAAATATATAATTAGGCAAATAATAACATAAGCACTTTTAAGGAGTTGTCATTTCCTAAAACTTGCCTTATTGGACATTAGCTTAAAGTTGTAGCCAACTGTTTTTGCTTTTAACTACGCTTAATCTGTTTAATGAATAGATTTTTTTCTATAAATTCCCATGCAGTACTTGCAATAGTGAACCTCTAGAAATTAGTTTTCTCTATAGCACCTATGCTTTGCAGATTACTTTATATTAAAAGTGGTTATTGATTTGTAGCAGTCGGTATAAAGTTGAGAAGGATCACCTGAAAAAAAAAGTTATCTTGGAGGAAAAAAGCTTGCTGTATATGTAGATGAGTTTTTTAGTGCTAGTGCACTTAACAGGCTGTTATCTCTTCCATTTGTGTGACTTATCTCCTACTTAATTTCATCTTTCCTTTTACCTCCTGACAAATAGTAATATGCATCAGCATAATGATGAGCATCAGCTAAGATAAAACCAAATATATTCTTTTCTGCTTTCTAAATTTAGAGCTGAAAGTATAAGATGGTTAATATCTGCTGTTCAGAAAGATAACAAAAACCCCATGGTTTGGGTAAAAAGGCTGAATGCACTTCAACATTTTTCTGTATTATGCTTTTCTGTAGCGTGCACAGATTTTTGTAGGAATGAGAAGTAATTTAGGAATGAGGCTGACGAGAAAAAGATAAGTAGGAAGATAATTAGCTCCTGGAAACACTTCATGTATAGTTTTTATTTCAGTGGAACTTCAGAGGCTTAAAGCTAAAATATGCTGAACTATTTGCAGGCTGAAATGCGTTGGCACAAAACAAGCAATACACTGCATGCAGAGTATTTGGAGTCCATGAGAGCTTGGAATAATATTTTTAACAAGCATATCCACCTACTGCTGTTTAACAACACTGCCATCAGTGCATACTGTTCCTCCTCACTGCCAAGTTAGCCTCCTGGCTACTGCAACACAATTTTGTGTTTCCATTGTCACTTGAGTGGTCAGACACTAGAAGATATTGCCCAGAGAGCCTGTGGAGTATCCATGCTTGCAGTTACTCAAAATCCAACTGGACACAGCTCTGAGCTCCCAGCTCCAGCTGACCCTGCTCTGAATGTAGGTCCCTTCCCACCTCAGCTGTTCCGGGGTTGTGATAAGAAGGAGGGATAGCTTTTAATAAAAAGTGCTGAAAGTGTTGGGACATCCACAGACTGCATTGAATGCACAGCTAGGCTTATGTGCACAGCTTGGAAGATGTTAGCAAATCACAGTCATGGATGTCTTTGCAAAATGTTTTCAGAGCAACTGTAGAAATCAGTGCTACTAATAACTAATCCTAAGGGGAAACAAGGAACCCAAAGCTACCTAGGGGATGAATGTGACAAGGATGTTATCAGTAATAAAAAAATACCATCTTAGGTGCAGTACAACCCAAATGTATTAGAAGAGTTGATCCAAGTAAGCAGCTGCTTGAAGGTTTTGAAAATTAAGAACTGTGCCTGATTCTCCATGGCTGTATGGTTCCACCCAAGTAAAAGGTGAGCAAAATTGTTGGTTTAGCATTGTCTTAATGACCAAAGATTGAGAGTATTTTTAATTATTAATTTTTCCTTTTTCCCTCTGGAAAGCCTGGCAGGAAGGGTGGCAGCAGAAGCAGTACCTTACATTCCCCTGACAGCTCTCACTAGGCCCTGGGGCATCTTTCAATTATTGTATTAATGAGGTCAGACATAGATTATCTATTTTTATAAACTGATAGATCAACTGCAGTGTAACCCATAATTATCATCAAAATTACCCATCTCCTCTAACTGATTTTCTTGCCTGAATTTAACCAGTGATGTGTTTTCACTACTGGATGTGAATGTTGAAATAAAATGCTTAAGGACTAAGTATGACAAAATAAAACATCCATCCAGGATTAAATAATTGGTTAGAAAATGCTTTCAGGAAAATTCATTTTAAGGATCGATATACAGTTCTATAATCCTTTAGGTTTTACATTCTCAGCCATGGCATTGCAAGGCCTGATTGAAGACATGTAAGTGAGAGTGATGATGACATCATGACTATGAGACAAGATGTGGTCTACGCTACAGTTATGCCAATGTAGTAACAGTTTGATGCCAAAAAATCAA
Organism: Piaya cayana; assembly: GCA_013389865.1. Classification (NCBI taxonomy): domain Eukaryota; kingdom Metazoa; phylum Chordata; class Aves; order Cuculiformes; family Coccyzidae; genus Piaya; species Piaya cayana. The sequence continues at coordinate 47,365 of WAAB01007733.1, read as the reverse complement.
ATTTCCCTCCCTCCTCCAGTTTTCTTTGTTTCCTTTTCAAAATTATTTTTTATTTCTCTCTCTTTTTAAAATTTCTTAATGTTTCCTTCCAGCTTAGCCCCTGAAGTGTGGGTTATGCGAGTGCTAGGAGAAGAGGTTAGTTGGAAACCGCTCCTTTCAGGAGTAGCTCACAGTTAGATTGGCTCAGCAGTGTCATTCAGATCTAAGGGGACCTAATGGAGCCTGGAAACTAAGGGTCTAACTAGCAACAATATTGTTAAAAATTTCATCTTGCAGCAGAGGTTTGAAAAAATGTATTTTCTGATAATCTGCTAAATACAGAAGTTTCAGGTTGATAGTGTTAAATTTAGAATGTAGAATGTGACCATATTAGGACATTGCTGTAGGAATATGTTGATAGTGTGGACCATGCAAAGCCACTGAAGTAACAGGCTTGACACTGGCATGTTGAGTCGGCATGAGTTGACAACACTCCTTGAGTAATTTATGTGATGGATATAGGTGGTTGATGCACTAGTGTTAGCTACTGACATGTACACAGTGAGAAATGAAGAGAGGGACAGCAAGAGGTCGGAAATGCCCTTCTGCCTCTTTGGCTTCCCAGTCTTACACATTGGAAAGAAGAGGAGAAAAAATGTTATGGTGCCCTCAGGGTCACGTTAACACCTTAATATTGTAAATGTCTGAAGTGAGCTGTGTCATCTTGTCTTGCAAAGTCTGCTTGGAGCCTTCACTTCTCCAGGCTAAACAACCCCAACTCTCAACCTGTCCTTGTATGGGAGGTGCCCAGCCCTCTGATCATCTTTGTAGTCCTCCTCTGGACCCATTCCAACAGCTCCCAGTCCTTATGCTGAGGATTCCAGAACTGGACACAGTACTGCAGGTTACCTGTCCCTGCTTGCACTGCCTGTGCGGTTTCCTCTTGTTCTTCATTTTGACCAGTAGATCTTGAGTCAGCCATGCTGGTCTCTTCCCTTCCCTGCCTGATTTCCTACATCTGGGGACTAAATGCTCTTGCGCTTTATGGAAAGCATCCTTAAATATTTGTCAGCCTGTTCTACTCCCTTGTCTCCGAGGACCATATCCCAGGGGGTCCTACTGACTAACTCCTTGAAGAGCTGGAAGTTTTTTTCCCTGAAATTTAAGGTATTGACTATACTCTTTGCCTGTCCTATATCCCTCAGGACCTTGAACTCCACCAGATCACTGAAGCCCTGGCTGCCGCCAGTATGAAAGTCACTTACATGGGTGATCATGAGGTCCAGTACTGCATCCCCTTGTATGGGGATATCTATTACCTGGGTTAAGAAGTTATCTTCAATGCTCTCTAGGAGCCTCTTGGATTGCCTACAGCTTGCTGTGCTACTTTTCCAGCAGAGGAAATAGTGGTTGAAGTCCCCACAGTAGGATAAGAGCTTGCAAGCCTGAAACCTTCTGCAGCTGAAGAAGGTTTCATTGGTAGACTCCCCTTGATCAGGTGGCCTGCAGCTTTCTCGATCTTTTAATCTTACCCGCAAGCTTTCAACCTGTTTGTGGCTCTTTTTCTTGAAGACAACTCTTCGTGCTCTATCCATTTCCTGATACAGAGGGTGACACTTCCACCCCTCCTTCACGGTCTGTCCCTTCTGAACAGCCTGTAGCTATCAATAGCCACATAATAACACACAGTTTATGTTTGGGTTTAACTTCCGTACTGAACTGGAGTAGTTAGAAATGTTCATCTTCATGTAATGATGCCTTTGGTATTCCTTACAGATATTAAACCTAGTATTCAGTCATAGAAATCAGATGGACAATTGTCAGTTCTGCTGTCTTATTGCCTGCTTTGTATATTCCTAATGTTAGGGCTGTCTTTGAGACCCATATTCAATGGTGTATCTCTAGGGGCTTTGGGCAGGTTTATTACTAGTGACTAAGAGCATGTTTTCATTTTGATTACTAAAATACTACATAGACCTGTTGGCATTTATAATGTTTGTATATGAAGAGATGTCATTTATTATAATGTGTGCGATAATATTTTTTTTATGTAGGAAACCCTTTACATAAAGCCTTTGAAAGAGTGGTAAGGCTGCAGTAAGCCTATGCAATAATCTTGTCATCCCTAAATTATGTTTCCAAAGTCCTGCTTCTCAAGCTATCATGTGGGATATTTTCATGTATTTTGCTGGTGGCATTCACTATGTCTGCTTTCAGGGCAGCCACAGGCAGACCTCTTCAGAAGAACAGATGAAGCAGTTATATATAGCATTCCATTTATTCCCGATGAGATCAAATGACCTTGTGGCCAGCACTTTAGTAGAAGGAGCAGTTTATTGAGAACCTCTAAATAGGATACAAAGGGTAATAAATGGTGCTGTATTCTCCCACTGGTTACCTTTTCAATATTGTGTGGGAAAATTCCCTCTGAAATAGAAAGAATTCACCGCACCCTGGTTGCATAGAAGTGATTCACTTCTTCCTTGAAGATTTTACAAATGGTAAAAAAAAAAAAAATAGCTACACAGGCTGTGGAACTGAGTCAGACTTGGGACACAGGAGTAACTAATGTAATATTTATCAGGTTTTCCAGTGTTCCTTCCTAGGCCAAAACACGTGGCTGGACAATATATTGGGGTTTTTTTGAATACATAATGAAATCTCATTTTAGTTACTGAATTTGGAGGATAAGGCTGAGACATGTTCCTAATCCTTCAGTGAACTTCAGCACATGACGTGCAGGAAGGGGCACAAAGACCCTACTGGTCATGATTCCTTGTGGACAAAGCTGTAAGCTGAAAGTAACCTGACACTGTTACGCATAATGCCCACATGTGTCTGATTAGACATGTTTACACAAATCCTTACGCTTTACTTAATGACTATATACAGTGCTTTGCCATGGAAAGGATTAGGGTTTGCTCCCAGGTTCTAAGCTGGAAGAGGTGATAAAGATACATCACTGTTTCTTGACAGTGACTCAGATAATGCGTGAAATTCAAATCTATGTAATTAGCATGTGAAAAGTCATAATCTATTCACCTCATTAACTGTACTTTTATCTCGAGATGGAAAGGTCTAAATTTGTCTCTTGCAACTGTAATATTGGTAACCTGATGGAATTGTCTGCTTGAAACATTTGTTCTTCTAATTGGCTTCTATTATAATTTAATTCTTTACAGTTCAATTAGTTCTGTAATATGGCTGTGTGGTTTAAGAATAATAAACCTCTCAAAGTGAGTAATTTTACAGCTCTCTAAATGTTATATTCTATCTTATGTGTTTATTGTCTGTCACTCTTCCAGCATACACCTACCTGTAAGCCTTGAAGCTAATTTCCCACACCGGAAGCCTTTTTCCTTTGATGCATTTCAATTAGATTGTATTAATCTTAAAGGGACAGTTGATCAGGACAGTTGACTTGGACTTGCAACCAAACTTGGGAAAGTCTACCCGATTGTAATGAGCTTGTCAAAGAAAATAACTGAACTTCAGCATCTTCACTATTAAAGTGGTGGTTATTATTTGAAATGAGCCCTTCTTCAGAGGCAAAGAAAAATATAATTTATTTTTAAAAGTACTTGAATTTGAAAAATCTGGATACCGAAGCTAGCTTTTAATTAAAGTATTTTGGCAGTTACTGGAGGAAAAGGAACATGTAGTAAATTGATACTTACTAGTTGCCGTGGGTAATCAACTCTAAGTGATATCACATCAGGACTTACAGAAAGAAAATTTTTTTGAGACGCGGAGATTTTTTTTTTTGCTTTTTAAAATTTGCTTTTAATGCCAGTAAGATTTACCTTTTTAATTTGGTGCAGTTTTGCACTAATTTAGGTTTGAACACAAGCCTTTTAGCCTTTAACATCCACAGGTAGGAGCAGTCTCAGTTTCAAGAGGGAAACAAAAGAAGAATGGAGAGTGAAGAATGGAGAAGGATAGAATCCTTCTTTCAAGTGCAGGATACTGGTCATCAGCTTGTCCTCAGCCCTCAACCCCCAGCTTACTCTTCCAGTGGTATTACAAGTAGTATTTACAGGATCTCACACTCGGGATTTAATTTAAAAACTGGAGATCTACTGCAGAGAGCAAAGCCTGCCCTGTAGCTAGGTGTAAGCTCACTTTGTTCATCGCTTTCCTAGTCTGCAAGGGCTTTAGTTCTCTCTCATATATTATTCTTCTTTGCTTACAGCCCAGAAAGCCAGATGTCAATATGAACAGTGCACTCTGTCATGTATGTAGAAGATACGGAAAAGTATACTAGTGACTTGTAGAGATGGGGCTGGAGCCTCAGTGTGATTACTTCTGAATAACAGAATGAAGTATTTTAGTCAAACCAGGACTACATTTAAAAAATTTTTTTTTCTAGAAAGCATGTTTGTAAACAGGTAACTGCAGAGAGCTTGATGGCTCTGAAGCTGGGCTCCTGGGCAGTGCTCAGCTGCGACCCACATGTCTGCATCCCAACACGTGGTTCTTACCCCACTGTTGACTTGGCTGGAGCCTGGCGGAGGGACTGCCATCCGTCTGCTCGCTTCATCAACTCTAAGCGTGGTTGTTATTTGTAAGCTTTAAAACAGGCACAGATAACAAAAAGATATTATTTCCTAGTTAATCATACAGTGCGGAAAAACAAGTATACAGCAAAGATCATTGCAAGAACTGAATTAAACGGGAAGAGGCAGGAGTACAGAAGTGGGTAGGATGTTCACTGATAAAAGGCATGAAATGTCATGCATATTAAGTAGATAAGCAAACGTGAGCAAAATACACATGCTATAGAAACTAAAATTTTAAATTAATATCAGTTTATATTGTAATGTCAGGGTTATACTTTATGGCCAGAGCAAGAACTCTGTCATAAATCTAAGCTAATGTATTTGGTATGTAAGTAATGCACTGGGAAATGACTCACTCCTCCTCTGAATTTATGTGCTATTACTGTTTATGTAAGACTGTGTTGCCTATTACACTTTTTGGAAATGCAGCTATTTTCCCAAGTGTTTTGAATGCTCTGGGACTTCCCTAATCATGGTGAGGAGGTTTGCAGTGACTCATGCTATGAACCACTTCCCTAGAATACCCTGGAAAAATGTCTTGAGATGCTGCCTGCTAACTTACTTCCGTGCATGCATCCATTTAAATTACCTTGAAATTCTTGTGAAGTCAGGCTAAGGTGAAAGCAAATGTGGTTTTGTTTATAAAATTCTTGTTATACGATACAGCTCAAAAAAATTAAGTGATGTGAGAAAAAAAGAAAAAGGAAGCTATGCAATTATCTGCCTGTTAATTTAAATCAGGATATACCTCCTAGCACATATGGAGTAGCTCAGAGGTATCTAGAAGTTACCATTCTCATGGCTGAGATATTTCAGGGAAATCTGTGGTCTTGGATTGTAGCAATGGAAGAGGGTTGAGAGAAAATATACCATTTTTTGCAGTTTCATTTGGTTTCATTTGTGGTTAAATCTCCTTTTTTTCTACTCTCTCATTCCTATACTTGTGTAATTACTGATCCATAAGTTATTCTATTTTAGATGCCTTTTGATCTGTTAAATAACCTCACTTTATGGAAATACCAGGATCCCGTAGGCTAGTTTTCCTGTAAGGCAATATGCTGCCTTTTTGGTAGGTGTTTTCCTGTCCTTGATTAAACTATTACTAAAATGTGAATTTATTGAAGAGGAAAACTGTGCATCTCACCTGGTAAGGAAACACAAAAATTTCTCAGGTTTAAATGTTTTTATGCTCTGGACCTTGTGAGCATTCAGTTCAGCAGCCTCATGTGGTCACATAAATGAAGATTAATGTATGGCTCTGGAATGAATCTAGATGTGGTTCTCTATAGACTGCTTTGGGGCGAGGGCGAAAAGGGGGTTGGGATGACTGTCCACAATTTTTTTTTTGCCTCCTTTGGTGAAATTATTTACCCTTTTTTTTTTCCTTGTTTGTTTTCCTAAAAGTCATAGACCTGAGCCTGTTGCTTCTCATGTGATGGTAGTGAAAAACTATGATCCCAGTTGTAGGGTTGGCTTCTCAGTGTCTGATATTGAAGCTTTCTGACTGTACTAGCATATGGCCAGAGCAGTGGGCAATGCACTCTTAAATACTAAGCTTTTGTAATTAAGGGTACCAGTTTTTATCTTATGGTCTGAAGACCATTGGAACTCCATAGTTGTTTTCCAGGGGCCTTGTAGGAGATGTCACCTGAAAAATTGGGTGTCTCTGCGTAGCTACATGATTGAATTCAGTGGGTTTGCCCTTTGAAGGGAATAATTCTCATTGCTATTTTTGATCTTGTACAAATATTTTGATTTTCCATTGCCTTAACTTTTGTAAAGTACAGCTAAGTCCTTTGCAAGGAACTATTATAATAATTGGGGGAAAAATAAAAAAGACCACAAAGTGTATTGCTACCCTGAGCTATAAATACAATATGTGAAGTGTGTCATGCATAGCTCTGTAATCCTTCAGGGGTAAGATAAGCCTTTGATGGAACCATTCAGTGAAACTGTAGTGTGGACAAATCTCTAAGATGGTTGAGATTTTAACATAGATTTTAAAATACAATTTTAAAACTAGAATAGAACAATGTTTGTAGTAACCGTTCTGGCCAAAATGTTAAACTCATACTATCAGATATATTTTTAAAACCTGTTTATTATTTGTAGCAACTTCTAGAAAAGCCCTAGCTCCTTGTAGAATCATAGAATCATCAGGTTGGAAAAGACTCACTGGATCATGAAGTCCAACCATTCCTATAAAAAACTAAACCATGCCTCTCAGTGCCTCATCCACCTGTCCCTTAAACACCTCCAGCGATGATGATTCATCCACCTCCCTGAGTGTTTCTGAGATGTTTGGATGACTGCATGATGTTGTGTGTTAGTATGCCCCCCATCTTTACTTAGTCATTTGGTGCTAGCTTAAAAGAAAATACCTACATGCCTCAAGGTTACAGACCTGCTCTTTTGCTCAAAACCAGCGTGGTGAGGAGGTGGGTGTCAGCGAGGAAAGCAGCTGCTGTTCTTGCTGCTCCCTCAGGAGGTATTACATGTTCCTAACAGTAATGCTGGAAGTCAAGCAGGACTTCTTCAGGCCAGAAAGTTTTTCCCTCTGTAAACTTTACTGTGGCCTGTACTACGGTAACCCCAGTCTGATTAAATAGGGCAGTATTGCCAAATGTGTATTTTTGGTGTCTGGAAAAACATCTCACTTGAATGATTGCTGGAGTTGTTTGTTTATTTTTTTAGGCACGCTGTTGAGTAAATTATTGCCAGTACCTCAGTAAATAGCTCAGCAAAAAGAACTCCTGTATGGTTATTTGCTCTAGTTTTGGAAAAATGGAATGAAGCACTGTTTTGATTTACATGGTGCAAATCTCTCTGCTAACTTCATTGGTGTATCTTCATAGATACTACTTCTTTCTAGGAGTTTCTGAGAGCAAAATACAGTTTATAACAGCAGTAAGACCCTTCTGAAATAATGTTTTTAAATTATTTCACTTGCACTGAACTGGTAAGTGGAGAACTCTGTTATTTGGTGTAGCTTTTCTTTTTAGTCTATGACCAGTGAATGCTAGGAGTTACTTAATATTTATGCTAGCAAAAGGCAAAGAAAAAATCAACAGTTTAATAATGTCCTCATTTAATTAGTTTCAGCTTTTTTTTTTTTACATTTAATTTTACATTGAATGAAGTGTTCTTTAGAGTCACTCAGACTCAGATGTTAATTAGTTAAAATTTATTATTCACGGTGGAAGAAAGTTTAATTGAAGTGAAGCAAACATCTTTGTGTATGTACGTACAAGTCCAAGCAATATTTTGGTAATGCTTGTATATTTTAGCTGATTTACAGCAGGAATATAGCAGTGTTCACCAGTTGAGGAGATGCATCCGATATGTTTTTTACTGAAGCTACCCTTGCTGACTGAAGATTTTAGTTGGAGTAAAGGAAACTATAATTAAGTCATATGTCCTCCTGAAAATCTTTGATTTCACTGTTTTCAAATTACCTAAAGAAAGCGGCCAAGTTGGGTTTGCAGTGTGGATGCTGCAAATTTAGTGTAGGTAACCACATAAAAATACTGTTTGCTAAACATTTTATCTTCATTTCAAATGGTTGTCATCAATTGAAATGATTTTGTCTGAAAGTTCAGCTTGTAGAGTAAAGGGACCAGCTACTTAGATATATGTGACAATCCACAGTTGAAAGCTAGGACTGCTTACAAGGCACTGTTTGTCATGTGTGTAATTATTGAGTTCTCACTTGGTAATAACATTCTTAGATTATTTTGGTATATGATATTTTTACATTGTCTACTTACTAGAGAGGAATTGCTGGGAGGAATGTGGGCAGGCTTCAGTGCCACTGATTTCTTACGCTCAGCATGAGCACGTTCTAGAAAAGAACTTGTCAGATGCAGTAGGTGATGTAATTGCATCAAATACTTAACCTGCACTGAGGATCCACCAAGCTTTTGCCAACAAAGACAGTTTCTTACCTCTTCTTTCTTCTGCTCTTCTGTTAACCTATCTGGAAGGCAAAGCTACGTAATCTTAATTCAAAAGGTTTCAGAATTAGATTTTTTGTTTAAATTAATATGTCTGAAGACAGGCAGTTGTACACTAATAGTGTAATATACTAATAGTGTAATACACTAATAGTGGAAACTTCACTGAGTGTAATACAGAAATTTAGCTTGGAAAATCCATATTGTGAACTTTCTCTGCCAAAGATGTTTTTCAGGAGCAAAGCTTATGTGACAGTATTGAGTAGCTTGTGAAACACAGAGAAGAGAGGGCACAGCAGATATTTTCCCTGCCGCTCATCAGAATAGGTACAGCTAGGGTTAACGGAGTAGATTTTGCTAGGATGAGAATTATGCCTTAGTATCCTGGGTAAAGCAGCAAATGTACTGTCTTGGGTTGAAGCCCTGCCTGTTACTGAGCTTGTCTGACACCTCTCATTAGGAGGCTGTTTTTTACAGTGCCTGCAAGTTTGTCAGCTGGAACCATTTGGGCTGAAATTATTATAAGTTGTTTGTCTAGCTCAGGATGATAATTATTTTTAATTTGAATGCTTCTATTATTCTTATTCCACAATACAGAGGTTTTTGTCTCTGTATTCTCTAGGTCTGTTATTAGACTGATCTATAACTCTTTGAAGTCTGTAAGATTTAAATTTTAGCAGTTAGGTCTTTGAAGATTTATTCTTAATTGAGTGCCTTCCCATCTCTCGTCATGCTGGCCAATTGCATGTGCATCTGTCCTACAAAGTGAGTCAGTGCGATGTTGCTTCGTAGTACAGAGATGAGGCTGGACTGTTTCTGCTTTGGTTGCTTCTACATTGAGATGACTGAGATGAAGGTGGGAATAGGGGGAAGACAGGGAGCACAGGTGAGATGATAGGGATGTGGGCAAAGTGAAAGCAGGAATGGGTGGGAGGGAAGAATGGAGTTCTTGAGGAAAAGTTGTGGTGAAGGAAGAGAAGTGAATTTGTCAGGAAAAAGAGATGAGATGATGTGGAAAGGCTTAGCTGAGCGGTATTCCGAAATGGAAAGCCCACTAGGGAGGCTGGAAGTGACAAGGGGTAAAATAGAGGAACTAGTTGGGTGTTGGTTCTTCACAAGGTCATGAGGAAGGAAGACTAGAACAGGGCTGTAAAAGGATCTGGAAATGGGGAAGAAATAAGATGGGACCAAGAACAGTTTGGATAGAAGGGTGTAAAGGAAGTTTTAAGTGCGATGTGAAAAGGCAGAAGATAACAGCACTAAACACTATGGCCTACCATAGCTGAGATAAAACCTGCATTCATGAGTCTCTGTTGTCAGCAAATATCTGTGAAACCCTTTGGTAAAATCTTCCAGCACTGTGTAGAGGCAGAGGCCATGTCTGCTCTTATTACAGGTTAGCTCATATGGCAGAGATAAGGGATACTGACATGCCAGTGCTGTTGACGTGCGGAAATCCAGTCTTTGGGGTTATCAGAATGGGAATTTAAGTGGCTTTTTTGACCCCATGCAACATCCAAGAATCTGAAAGTGCCAATACTACCGCATTATCCACTTGATGCTGTTTAAAAGTCACTGTTTGCCCTCCGTTGCTCTTCATTAGTGTCAGGTCTTCCTTATCTACCTGTACAGCCAGTGCAGGTGCTGGCCACCCCATTGATGGTTCGGGACTCCAGGTGCACACGGTTTAATCCCAAGTCAGCCACTCACAGGCTGTATGATCTTGGACTAGTTAATTCACTTTAATGTGTTTTACTTTCCCCATCAATAATTTGGGGATAATGATTTCTAACCACCCTCTGTGGAGGCAGCTGAGCACTTTGAACGCCACAGCTCAAACAAGAGCTGAAAGATGCTGGTTGTGTTACTAATGACACTTTTCTACTAATGACTTCTTTTCTATCTCAACATTAATAGTTTCTTTTTTCTCTTTGGATTATTATGTGGCTGTGGTAGGATGGAAACTGAGAAGAAAGAAGGGGATGATACGTGCGGTGTAACAGGGACAGCTTTCTGTCTGTTATCCAGACCTTCTGCTCAGCCAACACTAGATGCATCTGTGTCTGCAGCCAGACTGACTCAGAGTCAGTAGAGAGTAATATCAGAGACATGCAGGCCTCCCTAATCACACACAGTTTATACTAAACAGTTTTGAAGATTCTGGTTTTATTAAGTAATTGTGAGTAACTTGAGCCCCCCAGCATTGAGTGCTTATTTTGTGGTTGGTTTGAAAATGCCACTTTTTCCTGTGATCTCGTGAGCTGTGGGATTAGTCAGCACAGTGGGAACATAGCAGGAAGAGGAGGATCTGGGACAACTCTCTGCAGGGACAACAATACCTGGGACACTCCTAACCCTAAGCGTAACCTGAAGTCTAATGGCTCCCCTTGAAGAGTTGTCCCGTGGAGCATTATCCCTGTGAAGAGCTGAACCTTCCTGGGTCAAGACATGAGGTTAGGAAGGAAGAAACTGGAAAAATCACAGGAAGTTTGCATTTATTTTTGTACATTGTTACATGATTGTCTTAAGAACTTCATACAACCATCCTTCATTTGAAATAGATAGCTTTTTGATTTCGTATTTATTCTTGCACCTCTTGCTATTTGCATCTTTCTGAGCAGAGGGAGCACCTCAGCACTGTGTTGGAGGTGGCTCATATGCTGGTTTACAGTATATGTCTGTATCTACTAATTTGGATGTGAATTCAAATAAGAATCAGTTTCAATGTTGTAGGTATCTCTTACAGCATTGAGAGGCAATTGCATCTCAGTGGTTTGCGTGTTACATTTAGTACAATTGTTTTAAATATCTCCAGACCTTTTCATTCTGTCAAAATTATCACTGGGGAGCACACTCAGGTCAGAAAACTGTTGGTGTGTCTTATTTTCAGAAGATGCTATCATATGTGTCAGAGAGAGCAAGAAGATCTCTTGTTTACTGCTTGTACCTGAACCAGAAACCAGTGCATTGCCTCACCCATATGTGTCTGTGAAAGTTGGCTGAGAAAACTGCAGCATTAATTCTTTACAGCTCTTGCTGTAACACCATCTCCCTCCCCCATTAGATTAAGATCTTCCTTCTTTTCTGCTTTTTTTAATTATTGTTTTTGTTCTTGAGGTTTAGTGTTGGCAAGAGTGAGCCTGGCTGGAAGCCAGCGGGCTGTAGGCTGGCTCTCCAGCCCAGTATCTGTGCTCCTACTTTGCTCCCAGAAGCTATTGCAAGTTTGGTTCTCAACCAAACCTCACAACTCTTCTGCAAAGTCGATATGAGAGCACATTAAAGCACTTAGATGGGGTTTTTTTGAGAACAAGCCCAACTCAGTGGCTGTTGAAGAGACAGATACTTGTGAATTCTAGAGGCTTATATCTTTCTTTACTGCAGTACTCCTTTCAACCTCTTTCTTTGGTTGTTTCTGTCCTAACTCCTCTTCTGTAGCCTATCCTTGTAAGGTAACGCAAGCAAAGAGTTGAATAAAAGTATTTTGATGTTCTTTTGTCTCAAGTCTGAGTGAAATGTATAGAGGCTGATTTTTTTTTGTCTGAGAAGAAAATTCCAGAAAACTTTATCTTGGAAACATATTGAGGAAGTCACACTTCTTGTTGCATTTCCATGCAGTCTTGCATTACTTGTAGAGAGCTGTTGTCTATGTGCCGTATGACACAGTTGTTCTTTGTAAGCCTGGCTCTGTGGCTAACCACATTTCTTACAATGTGCTTGCAGTTATGCTAAGGAGACTTTAAAATTTCCCTGGCAAGTTGATGTGCTTGCTTTTGTCATGTTTGCCTATGATCATAATACTTGCTTCAATGCATTGCAGGCTGGAAATAGTCCCTAAACCACTCTAAATTGTTCAGTCCGATACTGTGGAATGGTCATCCTTGTGCGCTGTCCTCTCATTGCTAAAACATTTTATTTGGATCACTTCCTCTCATCTATTTTGACAAAAAGAGAGGGCAGTTGTAATTCCTGAACATTATTCACGACTCCCAAGTTGAGAACTGCTGTCCTAGAATAAACATTTGCATTGAGGCAATGCGCCTGCACAGGAGCGCTGTCTTGCCTGTAACTTTGCTGTTATCAGGCATGCGATACCTTGACCAGCGGACAAAATGCAGTGCTGTAAATTTGGGATGGTACTCGAAAGTGGTGATATAAAGTGGACACTGAAGCATAGATAATTTACGCTTCAGGAACAGAGAATGTAATTAGAAAAGATGATTTAGCTGTTATGGATTTATTTTAGCAAGAGAATGGAAAATAAAGGTTAATGAAGTAATCTTAGCCTGTGATCTATAGAAGACCTTTAATCTTGCTTTCTCTTTTAGGAATAGCATTGCTATCCCCTTAGCTTAGTGATTACACATCTTTATGCCTAAAAGATGCTTTTGTCAATTTTACCCTGATTTCTGGAGCTCTGTTCTCGTTTTGCTGGGTAGTGATAACTTGCTGTAAAAAAGTAGGAATTACTTACATCCTACATCCACAGAATCAGGCTCTTGTCTCTGAGGTTCACCAAAAATGGTCAGAAGTACTATGAAGACTTCAAATGCTTGGACTGTATAAGCAGGGATAAGTTTCAAATGAGAGCCTTGTTGAATAGGGAGAGCATGAACAGTTTTAGAGCAGGGTGGATTTAGCTCTCAGAAAACCAATTTGGAAGCAAATCTCTTTACTGTATATGAATTATCATATTTTCTAGATGTGGGAACGTGCTGAGAGAGTGGGTGTGTTAGCCTGGAACACTTAGCTGCCTGAAAAGAAAGGTTTTTTTAGGGCCTACTTGTGGAGTATATATTTCTGGCCTTCAACCTTTTTTAATTTGCTTCACATGAGAATTGTGCATTATTTATGGTGCCTGTGGGAGCTGGAAAGAGTGCTGTGGAAGGAAAGAAAATAAACATTTCAATCATGAATTCTGTTTTTGACTGTGATGACAGTTTGGGGCAAGATGCCAATAATTTCACACCCAAAATAGAAGTGCTAAAATCCCCCAAAATTCAACGGTCTCACTCATGATCTGAATTTTCTGAAATTATGGTTAGGAAGCAAAGCACAGGGTCTTGAGGCATGTGTCAGCCTCATGATTACAACAGCAGGACATCCTCTTTTTAACTCATGAATGCCTTCCTGCTGCCTTGAATAGGCTTTAAGGGCCAGAGGTGACCTCTGTATTTAGATCTTGTCAGGGTTACTGGGATGTAAAAAACAAACCAGCAGACATCTCCAGTTTGTGTTCCCCAGTACTGGGCACTTCACACAGTAAGTCAGGTATCAGCAGTAGGTTCCCTTCTGGCTGGAAGTGAGGCATGCCGAAAGCTCCCCCAGAAGGCAGCCAAGTTTTGGAGCTCAGCAGGACTCTAGCCTTTCTTCAGCTTTGGAGTTTTAACTAAAGTCAGATGAAACTCATGTAGGAGTTGAGCTGTGTTGGGATTGCAAGGCCATCACCTTAAGTTGAATGCTCTCTGCTGTGCTGCCAACCTGTATTTCTGTCACTGCAGGGTTACCAGAGGGGTATGAATGCAGTTTCATTGGCAGCCTTTTGGTACTAGAACTTATTCAAGAGGTTTAGTTTCCTGCACCATAGTTCAGCAAAACTTAGTTATTGCTAGAGATTATTTCTGCAGTCTGATATGACCATGTGGTCCCTCACTTGCACAGAAGAAGGAATAAGATATGGGAATCAGGCATGGGAACAAGCAGCGGGGATGGGAGCTTTACCTGCTGAAGAAAAATTATGTAGGAGCTCTTCCTGAGCCTCCCACAAACCACAGTACTTGGCTGGTGAGACTCAACTGACCTGGGAGGGCTTGTGTAGGTCCTAAATGCTGCACTGGCACTACTCAACAATCCTTTTTGTTGAAAATGTGCATCAAATGATACTGTTTCACGCATGCCTTGTTTCACTTACAGCTGGACTACATACATACTGTTTAGTGCTACGGTAAGAATTACTTTAAGAACCATGACCTAGTTTAGAAAACTGGAGTATTGCATAATGCAACTGTCATGTCAGGTTGCTTTTACAGGAAAGCAATGCTCTGTATTGTTAAAGCAAGTAAAATGTCATTTGTTTTGAGCCTGGTTACAGTGTAGCCTAATAAATCTTGTTCAGCCTAGGTAACACGGAACACCATGCTTACTGATAATGAAAGGTTCAAACAACATGGACTTTTTTTTTACGTAACATGTTGTACTTTTAACACATTTTGTGTTTGGAGTGTCATACATATAGACACTATATAAATGCAATGAGTATGGCAAAGAGTAAGAGACAGTGATTCAGCCCAAAGCTATTGTGAAGCTATTAACTTTCCTTATCTTGTAGGAAAACATAAGAGATCAAGGATCTATAGGGGATCCTTTCATTAATTGTCTTGTATTTCTTACTTAAGGTCTATAGTGTTTCTTTGTCTGAAAGTCATGTTTCAGACACAGTGTTTATTAATTTAGCTTAAAAATATTCAAGTTTTTCATCTTTGTGACTTTTGCAATGTTAATATTTGTGATTCTACTCTTGATGGCTACAGAAAAATACTTGACCACTTTTTTTTTTTTGGTGTTAAACTGTAAATGAGATTACTTTATCCTCTTCTGATGTGCTTTGAAATCCAACAAATAGGGAGAAAGTTACAGTAAAAGTGATCTCTTACACACGCCCATGCACCAAGAGCATTTTATCTCTGCAGTTCTGCAAGGAAGGGAGAGGTTTGGCAGTTCTCCCATCCGCAGCAGATCTCAAGCAGTTCCTCTGCCCTGAGATCCTGCAGCTGGGATCCAGTAGCTGGAAGCCTTGTGTGTACATTGCCTGACAGCAGAAGAAAACTGCTGTCTTCAGAAGGTGCTTGGCTGTAAGACTCTTAAAGGAAAGTAAGCCCATAAGGTTATCCTACAGCAGGTGAAAATGGTCCCTGAGAGACTGAAATGCTGACAGTGGAGTGTACAGATGAAGGAACAGGAACAAAGAACGGTGTGCTTTCAGTCAATGAGAAGCTAGAAGTTGGTGAGGCAACTCATGGGGCCCGCCATGTGGATTGCTGCTCGCAAAGGGAGCTGTTTAGGAAAGCAGAATATTGCAGAGACGTTAAATTATCTATTAGTACTGGTCCTCACTGCAGATAGGCATCCAGATTTGTTTAAATGAGACAGATTTGTTGAGAGAGCACAGGCATGAGGTGGCTGAGGTGTTACACAAAATATGTACAGTTTCATTAGAAATAAGTCTTACTAGAAATGGTCTAAGTCTTACTAGAAGTAATGCAGTAAGAACATGAAACTAAAATGTGTTACAAGGCTCTAGGAAGCATCTTGAGAATTACAGCCCAGTAAGCTTATACTGGTAGGTGATAAATTGGCTGAAATAATAGTCACCTGCAGGTCACAATTCATAGACTACAGCCATCAAGATTGCACAGAAGAAAATGGTGTTGTGCTGAACTGAAAGTCAGGAGGGTGTTTTGGTAGATGGAAAGTAATTTGTTTTACTGATGAAAGCGTTTTGAGAGTTTTGTTTTCCTTTGCAGATGGTTATTAAGAAACACAGTACTAGGAGGGTGAGAGTCAATTGCGGGCAAAACTGTGGAGACCAAAGGCGCGTAATTGGCTAGAGGCCTTCTAACAGTGGTACATTTATAAATCCCCACTTTAAACTGATGGGGATTGTTCCTTTCTTACAGGTGTGAAGTGGCACTGATGCGGGATTGTGCCTGCCTTGCCAGCCCTACCAAAAGGCAGAACTGGGAAGTGTCTAAATGGTGTCTGATCTCCCTGAGCTTGGAGAGCGATGAGGCTGTCAGGCCTATGTCCCTCCATTGAGACCTCTGTTTAGGGAAGACCTATACCTGAGAATAGCAAGCTCTTTCTTGGTATGCAGCTGACTTGAAAAATACAGTAGTAAAAGAAAAATCCCAGTAATTTTGAAAACATACCAGTAAGAATAGGAAAAGTAATAGAGTAGCATGGAGAATGGTACCAAAATTAAAAGCCGATACATCAAGAACACCCTCATGTCATCTCAAAATAGCATTTGAGAGTTAGTGGGAGTTCTGGGAACGTGAGATGAAGCTGAAAAAGGAGCAGGGAAATCTCAGCTGTTGAGAGTGACTAAAAAAAATTGTTACTGTTTACCTTAGAAAGCAGATGAGTCAGAGAAGAAATGTGCTAAAACTGTATAAACTAGTAAATGGTAACAGAGAAGGTGGGTTGGGGTAGTTTTCTGTTTTCTTAAAGCACTAAAGTAAGTGGATATTTAAAGGAACCCTAAAGTTGCAAATTTCAAAACTGATAAAAGGAAATTCTTGTTCAGAACTATGATTAAGTTATAAAAGTCACTGTGGCAGTATGTTGTTAGGCTGAAGAACTTCACAAGGTTTTCAAGAGATTATTTAGTAGATATCAGAAATATTTACAGCTGCCACAGTCCATTTTGAATGGATATTAAGCTTCATACTTGAGATTTAAAGACGGTCTCTAGCTACTAGGGATATCTTTCATCTTTCTCTTCTTTTGCTGCTTGTTCTTCCTTCCTAGTGTAAAGTGTTAGGTAGGACTTTAGTGGTGGAATTCAAGTAATATTTGTATAAAAGGTCTGAAATTTGTTCTGATTCTCAGTAACATCCTAAAGAGCATTCTGTGTGGGTGATGCTTGTTTTCAAAGTGGCACAGTGTGTTTTCCGACACTGGCTGAACAGAGTAACCCAGGGGACAGTAAGGGTGATTCCCAGCACCTCTTGGAGTCCACAGATTCTGTAGCTAAACAGAAGCACACAGGTATAGGATTCCAGAAACGTAGTAACGTCAGGAACTGGTAGGATTGTAAATTCAAGTAGAAAGTGTCAGTTGATTTTTTTGGTAATTTGTATGCTACATGTATGAGTTAGAGATGTTTATCTCTTAAAAATAACATTAAAGCAAGAGCATTTTCTGCACTTGTGTTCTGGAGTTTTTCACTTACAATGACTCAAAGGTATGACACAAACAACTGGTGTCTTTGCCTGATGTCTTTGGTTAAACTGTTAAACTAAATAGGCAAGCCTAAACTAAGGAGAAATATTTGTTTGCCAACAAAAGTGTATCTGCTTGGTGCAGTTTCAGTGAGCACAGTTTTAATGGATATGCATGTGAGTGCATGGTGATGAGCAGTTAATCATTTTTGTTAAACTTTCAAGTACATTAAATAATACTTGTCCTTAAATGAATTTGACTCTGACACTTGACAGACACCACTCAGTTCATGTGGTTTTGGGGGTTTTTTTACCTGGTAGTAACCTCTTAAAGTGCATTCATCTCAGTGCTGGCATATAGTTATTCTGAGCTGTGCCTCTTTTTAGGTGACATATTTTATGATTATTCAAAAAAAAACCAACAAAAAAAGTAATGATGTTGTCTGCAGATCTTAAAGGTATGAAGTAGATATTTTAAAGGACTTGAAATCAAACTCTCTTGAGAAAGAAAAGCTATATATGCAAAAAGAAACTAATTTTTACTTAATTGCCAGAAGATAAGGCAGTTCCAAAATGTTAATGGAAAACGTTGATATTAGGCCTTCAAATCGCAAGCATAACACAGATCTCCTGGCTGGAATCAGTAAAATGGTATGAAAAACCCCCATCCTACTTGAGAATTTTAGGAAATCAATGGGTAATAAATTATGTGAATGCCTACGCAGTAATAACAGGATTTTTAAAAAAGTAAAAGGGCTAGCCTGATTTCTGTTGAAATAGTGTTAGCTAACCGGATCATAAATGCAAATAAAACTCTTAACTTTAGATGACTAGCTTGTAGTTACAGTATCCCAGCTGTCGTAGTTTCACTGCATAACAACAGGCTCTACATTGCATGAGTCTGCATCACATCATTTCATGGTTTTATTTTTAGTACTGATAAGTCTAATAGTTCAAGATCATGTAAGACTGGTAGTTTGGCTGAGCACTGCAGGTTGCTCAGTAGGTATCTCTTCTGCTCTCCCTCACTCTCTGCCGAGAGATACTTTCCAGGACTCCCCAGCTCATGTTCATTCCCCCTGACAAAGGTAATGGTTCTAGCAAACAACATGCTAAGACCAAAATTGTTCTTAGAGATTGAGTTTCATATTTGGTGATGCATGCGGTATCAGGAGGGTTGGGAGCACACTTGCAAACCCGAAAGGGTGCCCCTGCCATGGCTTATGCCAGCATTGGGCTGGTGTCAGCATCAGAGATACCACGGGAATGATACAGTACTACAGTTTGTTGGTATTTTCTACAGAAACATACTTAGAAAGAATAACTATATAGTAATAGTACCAAAACAGCGTGTAACTGCAAGGATGCGGTTGGCGCCGACGTTTTGATTCGCTGAAAAACTTCTGGCCAGTGGACTGTACAGGTGGACCTCAGAGTAGGAGGAGGCAGTGATTGCCATGAGCCACGTCTCCACCTTCCAGCTGAGGCTCTGAGACAGAGTATGGTGGAGGACACTGGTGGCTGCAGCTGGGGGATCCCTGTGCTCTGCTCTTGGGGGATCCGTAGCTGGAGCCTTCTCAACTCAGCTTCATCTCTTGCCCTGTGCTAGCTGAGTTTCGTCCCGGGTTAGCTTACTGGGGCTCCTTCATTCCTGTGTCTAAGCATTGTGGTACTTGACGGTCTATGTAATATCCTTGAATTCTCCAGAGTACTATTTGTACCAAAGGGGTACAAAGCATAGAGGACTTTTGTTAAAATCACTCTTTGTTGGATCATGAGTCACATTTCTGACTCCATGCTTTTAATCTGTTCCCCTAACCCTCCATCTCCCTTCTTCTGGAGAGGGAAGGACACTGACTTCTGTATGATGATATGATCCACTCAAAACCTTCTCATACAATTAGTCCCCTCCCTGCCTAAGACCACTGTCTACTTAGTAATGTGGATAGACAATTTCCAAATGAAGCTATTTGATTTTGCTAATGGTGTCTGCTTTGTTACTAAATGTTTCCAAAAAAAAGTGAATTATTCCCAGCCTACTCCCCTCTGTTGCTCTTTAAGAAGACTCTGCGCTTTGAAAATAGTAGCGGGCTAACATTTCAGAGTGTAACAAGAGCACACACAGAATAAAACTTACTGGAATGACTGGTTGCTTTCAGCTGGCGGACTATCTAGGCAGCCATCACCTATGCCCCCAGCCTACAGACAGACACAAGACCTGTGATTTAATCATCCTGTATGAAGATACAGATCATTTCCCTTCATCTTCATTCACTGATTAGAACAATATCTTTCTTTTTGTTAGTTACTTGTCATACTGTAATAATATGATTTTATTCCCTGTATGTGCAACACTTAAGCACTCAAATGAGCTTTAAGATTATACTGTTCTATAAAATCATTAGGAAGTAAAAACGTTTTGTTGCTGTGTTTGCTAATAAAACACATTTCCTTTTCTTAAATCTGAGTTAACAAATAAGAAAATAATGTTTCAATAACAGAACCACTGAACTGCAATAATGTGGTCAGTTAACAGACACACCAGAGAAGTTAGTCCCTGCAATAGACCTTGTAATGCTGTGTGAACATTTGTATGAAATGTTTCAAAAGGTTGGCTTGATTTCACCTTTTCTTTGATTGCTGGAAGCTTTACTTTGTATTTAACCTAAAATCCAGTATCGTGAATATCATCCTATTGCTACCGTAACATTTAATAATGTCTTACCTTGCTTGGTTTTCTTAATGTAATTCCAGTACTTGCCAACTCCTTGCATGACTCCCCTTTGCCAGTGTGCATGTTTTTGTTTGATTATTTGCTTTTAATCTAATATCTCAAAACTTCAATTACTTTTCTTGCTTTTGAAACTCTTCTATGAATGTTAAAAAGCATTAGGTTAAAATCTGTGAAGTGTCATAAAGAAAAGGAACAATAATTGTGTATAGAATAAATGCAAGTATTTTCTTCAGCCCGGTCTGAAGTAAAGCTGTTGCTGCTGGTTAAGGAGATGTCCAGAGGTGATGTTTTCTGCTTTTGAAATTGAACTTCATAGAACAATGGCTGTCAGAAAACATGGTCTGTAGCACTTGTGAGCAGCCTCCTGAATTATGACAGTGTTTATTTAACAATGCTTATTAAATCTATATTGTATATTTGCCATTTTAAATACTTCAGTGATGGTTGTTCACAATTTCTTAGAGAATCTTGTCTTATTGCCTAATTTTCCTAGTTAATATAAAGGCGTGGGGTGTTTTTTCCCAACAAAAGCTGGTGGAGGGGCTGGAGAACAAGTCTTACAAGGAGCAGCTGAGAGAGCTGGGGTTGTTTAACCTGGAGAACAGGAGGCTGAGGGGAGACCTGATTGCTCTCTAGGACTACCTTAAGGAAGATTGTAGAGAGGAGGGAGCTGGCCTCTTCTCCCAACTGACAGGGGACAGGACAAGAGGAAATGGCCTCAAGCTCCACCAGGGGAGATTTAGACTGGACATAAGGAAAAAATTTTTCACAGAAAGGCTCATTTGTCACTGGCAGAGGCTGCCCAGGGAGGTGTTTGAGTCACCTTCCCTGGAGGTGTTTAAAAAACAGGTGGATGAGGTGCTGAGGGGCATGGTTTGGTGGTTGATAGGAATGGTTGGACTCGATGATCCAGTGGGTCTTTTCCAATCTAATGATTCTGTGGTCAGAAATTATGCAGATGAATTTTAAAAAGAGGTATATGTAAGGAAAACACAGAACTGAGTATAGGGAGAATCAATTTACACCTCCCTGAGCAGACCGTTCCATTCCTAATGACCCTTTCTTTGAAGAATTTTTTCCGATGTAGAGCCTGAACCTCCCCTGGCGGAGCTTGAGGCCATTCTCTCTTGTCCTGTCCCCTGTCACTTGGGAGAAGAGGGCAGCTCCCTCCTCTCCACAACCTCCTTTCAGGTAGTTGTAAAGAGCAATGAGGTCTCCCCTCAGCTTCCTGTTCTCCAGGCTAAAGAACCCCAGCTCTCTCAGCCGCTCCTCATAAGACTTGTTCTCCAGCGCCTTCACAAGCTTCGTTCCTCTTCTCTGAACTCGCTCCAGAGCCTCAACATCCTTCTTGTGGTGAGGGGCCCAGAGTGAACACAGGATTCAAGGAGCAGTCTCACCAGTGCTGAGTACAGAGGGAGAATAACCTCCCTGGACCTGCTGGTCACACTGTTTCTGATACAAGCCAAGATGCCACTGGCATTCTTGGCCACCTGGGCACACTGCTGGCTCATGTTCAGT
>WAAB01007733.1:0-25021 GCA_013389865.1 Piaya cayana | reverse complement strand
TAAAGACTGAAGCAAAGTAGCATTGAGTACTTCAGCCTTGTCTTCATCCCCTGTTACTGTTGTTCCTTCTGCATCTAGAAGGGACTGGAGATTCTCCCTAGTCCTCCTTTTACTGTTGATATATTTGTAGAAAGATTTTTTATTGTCTTTCACAGACTTAGCTAATCTGATTTCTAGTTGGGCTTTAGCTCTCCTGATTTTTTCCCTGCATGTTCTCTTTTTCTCCCTATAGTCCACCCAGGATGCCTGCCCCTTCCTCCAAAGCTCATAGACCTTCCTCTTCTTATTGATGTCTCTCAGGACCTTCCTACTTAACCACGCTGGTTTCTTACCCTGCCGGCTATTTTTACAGAGGAAATCTTCAACAGCTTGGTACAGAAGGCTTGTTAGCATAGACATGCACAGGCTCTTAGCCAGGGTAGTACCTGGTCACATGTAAGCCTACTGTTTTAAACAACTGTTTTCAAATTGGTAACTCACCAACTCTTTAAGGATATTTGTCAATTCAGAACCATTTTTAAAATTCTGATACCTTTACTTTGAATTAAAATGGTAGGGAAGTTTCCTTTTTAATTCAGGAGATTTTTTCACTTTGGAGAAATTTGTTAGCCAGCTGCCTCTGCTTCTTTGCTATGCCCAGCCTGAATAGTTCTTATTTTATTGAAAACCTGAAAGAAGAACAGGTTGCGTTGAGACTTCCATGTGCAGGAAAGAGGGAAATGGTGTCTGGGTAACACAGAGGCAGTGTACAGGCAGACGTAGTCGCCTAAATACAGTTCATTTCTTCTCTAAGGTTTTGTCTTGGTCATATTCCAGATGCTTGTCAACAAGCAAGTGACTTGGGATAGGAAACATCTGCTTTTATGGCCCAGTGAAACCTTGAGGATTTTACTGGGGAAAAAAAGAACAGAAATGTATGTACTTGTCACAGCTTTTCCTCTGAACTGAAGGATAAACTATCTAAATTATAAAAATTACATTCCGGTACTTTTCCAGTACTTGTAAGCTAGCTGGCTCAGGCTCTTGGATACAGATCAGACAACTTTCATCTCTAGTCTTTGGTAGATATACTGGCTAGTTTGTTAAATGTTGAATGTTGCTGTTCTCTGGTCTCTGAGATTCAAGTCAGTTTTAGCTTAGTTCCTTGAAAACTGGTTTCTGCACCACTGGTAATCAATTAATTATCTTTGTTAATATTTGCATTAGAAGAGGTCAAGTATTGTCCTGGACTGGTTGATGTGTGTTTTCTATCACCATTGTTGCCAATGATCTGGTAGTCTCACGGTGATGCTTCCATCCTCTTAGGCTACATGGGAGGGATTGCATTCCCAGACTGTGGTTCAGCCTTGCCAAGTGCACTGAGTGAATGCAGTCATTTTACAACTCTGTAGAGCTAACTTTCCCTGTGGTGCTTCCCTAGCCTGCTTTTTGCTTTGTCTTCAAGGCCAAAAACTTCAGGGACTATCCTTGTTCATGAACTGTACAGTTCTTACAACATGAGAGTCTCTTCTGGTTGAGGCTTCTTTATGCTGCAGCAATAAAAAAGAATGGTAGTGATTTGTGCTTTCTAGGGTTATCCACTCTACCTGTTGCAATTCTCCCTTCTCAGTAATTGATTGAACTCCTTTTTTATAGCTCTCTTGTATTCTCTGGAAAGTCAAGCAAATAAAATTATTGGTCACTTGGCCAAGTGCATCATGGTACAGTTTTTATTTTATAAGAAATGAAGGTAAAACTGCTTACAGGGCTTTGCTCTGATTATAGTCTGTGCAGAATTGCTGGCCAGCCAAAATAAGGTTGTCATTTTCAAACTCTACTGTTTGGGATTTCCTAGAGTACGGCATTCCCATAGCTTGCATTCAAATTGACAGAAGTTCTTATCACATCAGTCCTGAATTAGAGCCTTCATGGGGGTAACAGATATTAGCAAAATAATTCTTGGCAGATATCTGTTGTTGTATTTATTGTAATACTCTAAAACGAATGTTTTGCATATAAATATTGTCGGTTTTAGTTATTTTTACTGTTAATTTAGAATTTTCTTTTTGTACCTTTCTGTCCTGAGAGGTTCAGGTACCAAGTGTCTATGCTGCCCTTTCTGCACTCCCGATTTTACTGCTCACTCCTTCCCCAAGGTCATTAGCCATGGAAGTAGACACTGTTTCATTTTCCACTTCATTTTCTCTGTCCATCTTGGCAATTGTACAATCACCACAATAGCTACCCCAGATACCATTAGCTTACAGACTAACCCATGGAGAAGCAGCCAGCAGGCTGGGGTTCAGTGATGACCTCGTGGTGGAAATTACAGTAGATGTCCTAAATTTGCTAAGAAATGTGGTAGAATTTCATCCTCCTTACAAAAGGATTAGAGATACACGGTCTCTGAGAGTCACACAAAGGTAGTCTAAGCAGCTCAGTAAAGATTACACAAAAGCTTTCTTTTCTTAATTCCTGTGACTTTACAGTCACTGGTATTCCTCAGATGGTCAGAAGGCTCTACAATTGCGCATAACTCATGCAGAGGTCTTGTGGTCAAACATTTCTTTGGGAATCTGGGATAGTGAAGTAGTCCCACTTCAGCAATGAAATATATAGCCCAGCTATACCATTTGTCTCCAGTCTGCCTTATAAGTCACTTTAATTAGATTAGTGCACAGCTAGTATCACCTGGGAGAGGTTGATGGAGATGAAGTACTGATCTGTGCTTTTACTGACATTTGGATTATTTTAACTTCTTTGTGTTTGAAAAAGGTAATTAAGTTGAAGTATTGTAGCAGCTGGAGAAGTAATCATGCTTGGATAACGCTTTTTGACACTTGTCTCTGAATTTTAAGGTCTTTTCTGTTTACTTTGCTGACAAAACCAAGTTTTTACTGCAGTTCTTCAAGGATGAAGTTTACCTCTGTGGAGAGGGCTTGCACAAAGCTTATGCTTCAGTCAGGTCCCATATATAAGATTTGTGTGGAGGATTGTTCCAGTGTTTTCTGCTGAGCTGGTGCAAACGAAGTTACTGCCTACCCTGTAAAAATCACGAGAGTCAATGGCTAACCTCAATTATAAAATCTTGATCACAAATGCTAATGATGGTGTTTAGAAACGTGGAATAACGTGATATAATCTTCATGCTGTATGAGTTTGGATATCTAGCAAGCAAAAAATTGTCTTTTACCTTAATATATTTCATATAGGCAGATGTAGTGTATTTGGTACACGCGGATCCTCAGTACATGGTCACGAGACACTGTAATTTTCCAGATGTTTCTTAAAATAGATTCCAGAAGGTAAAGAACTTGTGTTACCTCCTTTCTTTGTGTTAACATAGTCCTATTAAAAAAATGATATTACATTTTTATGAGTTTCCTTTGAAGTTTCCTAGTAGTGCAAGTGCGTATTTTTTCCTTGAATAATGTTCTCATGCATGCATATGTACGTAAAGTTGTAACATTATATCTCACCATTACACCAAGACTTCATCAGGAATTTTTAATGACCAAACTGGGAAGACTGAGTATAAGGGAGAACCATAGTCACTTCTGACTTTTTCCAGCTGTTCAGTTCCCTTGAGGTGTTCTCAGACAAGTTAGTATTTACAAGGTACAAAGATAAAATAGGAATTCTTAGGTAGCTGCTGTTGAGAAAACAGAGTAGAGCTAGTTCATTTTCAGTGGGAATAGTTTTCAATAAGGTTTACTGATATCCTCTCCTCTCTAGGGGGCTTTTTGTAATTATTTGGTGAACATGTGGTTCCAAACAGTATTTTTGTCCTTGATTGAGTATTTTTCAAAAGAAGAGGCAGAGTGAAAGCTGTACAGTCTCTATTTACAGGGTTTCTCTTTCTCTGCATCCAATATTTTTCTGTATTTTTAGCCAGAAAAAATAAAAGAGAGAGAATTTTAAATCTGACTTATATGTGTTGTTTTGGTTGTGTCGTTCCCCACCACCACCACTCCTTGGAACTTCTAACAAAGATGTACATGGCCTCTGAATTCATGTATGGTGATGATGCATAGATGGATGTCAGTGAGTGCTATTCCTGTTTTTAAAGCTTGAGATTCATTTATGCTGAGCTTCTCACACACAGACCAAAAGTGAATGTGAATGTGGAGATTGCAAAACATTTCTGATTTATGCCATCTGTAATGTAATTTTGTCAGACCTTAGTGAAATGAGCATTAGCTGCATGTACTTTTAATTTAATGTAGGCTAAATACCAGATAATTTTAAATCTGGTGCTTTTATTCTTGTGGGAAAATATTTGACCAGAGATGCTCAAATCCAGCTAACTGCCAGCTCTGCACAGTTATCGCATAGGTCTTATTTTTAACAGCAATGGACTTTTCCTAGTGCTGCTCCTCAATGATTTGCTAGACAGAAGGGGATCTATTTTGCTCTGGCTATTTTTCCCCTAAGGCAAAACGTTATTAATCTTTAGCTAGAACAGTCCTCTCCCTCTCTTTGTGTTGGTGTTTTTATCTGCATGGACACCAGAACTAGAAATCTTTCTTCTTACAAAGGAAGATGATGAAAGTGCTATTTTGCTCACCCTTATCAACATTCAGTTTTGATGTATTTTTTGTGAACTCTGGCATGCCTCTGCACTTCTGAGGAGTATGTATGGGCAATTAAAAGAAGTGCCTTGTAGGAATGCTTGAGGACCGTGTTAGGTGTGTGATGGGACTTAAAGTTCTTAAAGGTATTTTCCAGCCTAAACAATTCTGTCATTTTAAGACCACGGATAGGAGACAATAGTAGTAATGTATGTAGTATTAAGGAGTTTCTCCTCATAGGTAGTGAGCACAACATAATTCTAAAAAAGATTTTTCTATAGAAACAGTTATCTTTTCTCTGAAAGAGCTTTTGGGACTTGAGTATCCTTGTGAACGGAAGGGATATCTTGTGAATATAGATGATTGACTTCAGGCTTTCACTCTTCTCATGCCTTAGATATTTTCCTTCTGGTGGTACCCAACTATTTTCTTTCATAGCCCTTGAAGGAATAGTTAAGAAACTTATTCAAATAAGGACTGGTAGGCAGATACCAATATCCATGTTAGGCTCATATCATCTGTCATTTCTGTTGCTTACATGCAACTTCCAGTTCAGACAAGTGACCTGTCAAAGATCTCCAGCCACCAAAACACATTTATTGGATATGCCTTGGATACGGCTAATTTCTGTCTTTTTCATATTTTTTATTTGTCTACTACAACTGTAGTTCTTTGAAGCCACAATTAAACATTGTGATTAAAAGTGGAAAGAGGAATTCCTTTGGAACTGGGTCTGTGAGTCATTTCATTTGTAGGAGCATAAAACTTCTTGTTTGGTACCTGTAAGAGGTACTTGGCATGCTTTCCTCTAAGATAGGTGATCAGATGTGATGTTTTGTGTTCTGTGAACACATAAAATGGTTACATGGCAAATCCTTGGGATTAACAGAGTTTGTGGGTGTATTTCTTAAAATGTAGTGTATGACTTAAGGAGATTTGTAAAGCTTTAGAGCCTTTCTGAGCCCTGGTCTTGGCAGTTTACTATTAAGGCTCCTAAATGTATTCAGTGAGTTGCTGACAGTCTAGGTATTTTTAAGATATAGAACTTCTTTCAAAATAAGTTTTTCTTAGAGTTGCCTGTTTGCCAAAATCATCCCCTAGAGCTTTTAAAGGTCAGACTGCCTCCCACTGGTGACTGGCTACCAACCAAATGATCCCTATCAAAAATAAGTTTTAAAAATAGGCACGCGTGGCATTCTTCTGCAAAGCAACTAGATGAAACTTGCTGGGGAACATCAATACACTTCCCAGGGGCTAAGCAACCAGCAACTTGCAGAAGTTACCAACCACTCATGCAGAGAGCGAATTCGTGCTGAGTGAACGGTTGCATCCCCTGTACCTACTCAGAAGGATATTGCTGGTTAACTGAACTGCTCCTACCTGGCCTTTTGTCTTTCTGTAGCTGAGTGGATTATCTTGAGTCTCTTTCAGCCCAAGGTGTGCTCTGAGCATTACAAAAACAGATGCTAAGGAGAAAAGGAGAAAAGAATTAGAGCAAGCATATTGAAAAAAATGGCACAGAGCTTTTCTTGCTTCCCTACATTGTGCCTACCTTTAGAACCTAAACCAAGGTGTTTAGGTTAGAGATGCAGTTGCTTTGGTGTAGGATTTCTCGTGAAGATCACTGAGAAGTCTGTGGTCAGAAGGTACAGAGTTAGACCTGCACCTTTCAGGTACATTAGGTTCGGTACCTTATTGCTGGTCCTGCCTTAGCTCTGATTTCAGTTAGCACGAGGTTAGATCTCCAGCTGACACACTTAGCTTATTGATTATGTTATGCTATGAAATCAAATTTCCACTTAAAAAAATAAATTTCAAACTTGGTCCTTGCATGGATTTTTTTGTATTTTTAAAATTCTGTAGTTAGTAGGTTTTATATCATCCCTGAGAAGAATGTTGTTTATTTGTTTAAATTGTATATAGAGAAATTGAAGCTCCTACTCAAAGTGCAGAAAAAGCAAGGTGACAGCTGCTGGCAGATCAGTACACCTTTTTCAATGAAACAGCAGGGATTCTGGGACAAAGCAGCAGATCTCTGATATACGAGTTGCAGTGGGAAGCGCTGCCCGCAGCAGCAGCCGTGCACTCCAGGGGCTGCAAGCAGCTGCTATGCTGACAGTGACCACAGTTTCTCTTGCAGCAGTTACCAGAGGAGATAACCATTGCTGTGATATCTAAAGGCTACTCCAGTCCTTTCAGGAAGAAACATTTTCTTCTTATTTAGGCTGAAGAGTACTATAAATCGTGTATTTGCTACTCCAGAAATTGCAGTTACTCAAAATTTATTGTCTAAGTTTCTAATAAATAACAGCATTGCTAGCTTCAGGATGGTCTTCCTGTGCAGTGTCTTTTTAAGAAACTTGATGATCTTCTGGGCAAGAGAGTGATTGGACTTTTTTTTGTTATTTGCAGTAATGGACCAAATTCATTAGAGTGAATGAAAATGGAACTTTTTAAGCATAACTAAGTGATCTTAAAAAAAAAAATTGTTGTTTCAGTTAGAAGAATACAGATATTTCCTTTGCCATAAGACAAGGCTTCTTCCAAATGGAGCATCTGTGAAGATGGGAAGTACAGGGAAGTAACTGATGTTCATAAACTATAATTTATGTTTGCACAACATTTTTAATTGAGAAATGTTATCAATTATTTCATTCTTGATTAGTCTGGAGTACTTGAAGTGAATGCATGGGTTTGTCTCTCAGTGTAAGTTAACGATATTTTCCCTTTT
Source organism: Piaya cayana (assembly GCA_013389865.1). NCBI lineage: Eukaryota > Metazoa > Chordata > Aves > Cuculiformes > Coccyzidae > Piaya > Piaya cayana. Next base: position 17,740 of record WAAB01007733.1, on the reverse strand, counting down.
AATTTTATATATAAGTTTTTCTTTTAACATTGAGGATAACAAGTCCTCACATATCCTTAATTTTTGATGAAAAGACATTTAATTTTTTGCTGATTCTTCTGTGATTGCATAATTATAGTACAAAGTCAGTTCTTGGGGAGAGTTTCTAGCACCTTTAGGATTAATTAAATTTAATTCCTGAAAATCAAGTTGGCAATTAACACAGAACATTCAGCATCTTCAATAGCTACTTTTGAAACAAAATTTTCACCACAGTGTTTTGTATAAAAAGGAGCTCAAATAAAATGTAAGACTGATTCAAAAGCTTATTGAACTTCATGGAAATCATCCTGTTTGGGGTAATATATTGGGTTTTACATTGTACCTAATGTATTAGACCAGAAGTCCCTTGAACTTTTTTTCATGGAGATCATGTTCTTTATAAGACAGCAGTTTAGAAACTGATTAATGTCTATGAAATATTTTTTTTTCTGCAGTAGAACAAACACAATTAACATTTTTTGTAGTATTTATGAAAAACACAAACCAGAATAATTAGGTAATATACAAAGGCTGTGTGGACAACAAATGACCCACAGATTACTTTCTTTGGCGTACCAACATTTTTGCCCTTTCAGTACAAGATAAAACAGTTTACTCCTTCAGTACCTGTTTGAAGATGCTAAGTAGGAAGCAGAGAACCATAAAGGCAGAAGTAAAAACGGGTCCCCTGTGAATCGAAGCTGTTAGTGAAAGTAATGATAGCTTTGTGTTTATGGATTAGCAATAAAGTGCCTCTTTGCAGAGAGGTAATTCAAGCTTATGTGTTATTTAAGTGCACTCGCAATAGGGCGTGTTCTCATATGCTTTACATTTTAGCCAACATCAAAGTCATCTTAATACTTAGGGCAATCCTTCCTTTCTTTATCTCAGCTCCAGTATGTTAAGTGTCTAAAGTGAAATTGGAAATGCTCAGAGCAGCTATGGACCTGTAGTCAGATGATAAATGTTAATAATGGAAGCATCTTTAAAATGACCTCACACAGTGACAGTGTTTGCTTTGTGTTTAAAGAAGCTGAGTTTTCAAGTTACAAATTTGCTTCCTTATGAAGAAGTTATCAGAAGGTGTGTAAAATCATTGTCTCACTTCCATTTGTGATTATAAAGCAGGCAGTTTACTTTGGAAATTGCCAAGTGGGATGTAGGGATTCTGGGAGGAGGGCTCTAGTTAATCTTGTTTACATTCAAATGTACTCTCAGATGTTTTATGAGATTCAAGGAATTGACAGCTTGTATAGAATTTGAATCAATGTTATCTTCAAGTTTCAACAAGATTCCTACTTAAAATAGAAAAGAACCAAACCACATCAAGATAACTGTTGTCAGTTGCCCATAATTAAGTCATTAAGTCAACTGGTATGTCTGATCTATAAAATCATATGCTTGTCTACATCTTTACCAGGCAAAACAGGGCAATTTTAAGACAGATAGTAGCACCTTTCACGATGTTATCTAAAAAACATAGTATTTGAACAATTAGTTTTCTCTTTTATTCCTAAATTTTCTCAAGCAATTTATTCTGTGCAATCTATGAAATGTTCAACATGAATCATGTCTAAGCATTAAAGGTCTGTTTTTACTAGTGGTAAGTATCTCCACCCTATGATTAGTCATCATTAGCCTTAGCAGCTCCCATCCTTTAAAGATGAAGATATTTCAGTGTCATCCCTAGGGTTTTCTTCACTTCTTTCATAACAGTGTTAGGCATTAGTATTAAGGACAGGTACGCTGTTGTTGTAATTTGCTTCAGGTTGGATGAAACAATGGCTGTGTGCGTGGGAGTTACACTGCAAAGAAAATTTTGACAAATCTGTACTGTTCTTGTTTAGATGGAAGGGACAGAGCAAAACCTCTAGCAAAGTACAACTGCCTGTATTACTATGATGGAATAGTTTATTTATTGCTCTTCCAATTAAAAAAAATTAAAGCAGTGTATGATATAGTCCATATATAGGCATGATATAATCTATGCAGCTGGAGATGGAACTAGAGACTTGGAGTGCAGCTGCAAGTTTATAATCAAGTAGAAGCAAGATTTTGCTTCTGCAATTCATCTGGGGTTCTTCTTAGCTGCCTAACAACGGAGAGGTGGTTTGTCAGGCATACTTTTTCCCAAAATCTTTATGTATACATGAAGAAATAGATTTTGTGTGGTTGTTTAAGTGTTCAAGGGTTGGTGCTTCAGGCTGGCACGCTTTACTGATGTTCTGAAGTTCTGACTCTTGACATTGTGAATACGTGTAGCACTCACTAAACAGGTGTACAATCGTCCTTCTTCAGCTGTCAAGCTTAGGTTTCAGGTATGCATGTTTATATTCTAATTTTGAAAATTACTGATGATTTTGTGGGAAGTGCTAAGGGCCTGTCTACTTAGAACTCATCTGAGGACTGTAATCTTTCGGTGGATCAGTTCATCTCTGTAAACAGCTACATATATTTCAAGAAAATATCTTCCTGTCTCTTTTAAATGATTATTTATCTATTTATATTGTGGTGGGTTGACCCTGATGCCAGGTGCCCACCAGAGCTTTCTGCCACTCCCCTTCTCAGCTGCACAGTGGAGAAAATATAATTAAAGGCTTGTGGGTCAAGATAAGGACAGTGAGAGATCACTCAACAATTACTATCACAGTCAAAAGACATACTCGACTCAGGGAAAATTAATTTAATATATTACCAGCTAAATCAGAGTAGGATAATGAGAAAATCAGATCTTATAAACAGCCTTCCCCCCAACCCTCCCTTCCTCCCAGGCTTAACTTCACTCCCTGTTTTCCCTGCCTTCCCCCCTGAGTGGTGCAGGGGGATGGGGAATAGGGGTTGCAGTTTGTTCATCATACATTGTCTTTTGCTGCTCCTTCCTACTCAGGAGGAGGATCCCTCACACCCTTCCCCTGCTCCAGGGCAGGGTCCCTCCCACAGGAGACAGTCCTCCATGAACTTCTCCAACGTGAACCCTTCCCACAGGCTGCGGTTCTTCATGAACTGCTCCAGTGTGGGTCCCTTCCACGGGTTCCTAAGTCCTGCCAGCGACCCTGCTCTAGCATGGGCTTCTTATGGGGTAACAGCCTCCTTTGAGTATCCACCTGGCATGGGTTCCTCCATGGGCTGCAGGTAGATATCTGCTCCACTGTTCAAACTGCAGAGGCTGCAGGGGAATCTCTGCTCTGGCACCTGGAACACTTTCTCCCCCTCCTTCACTGGTGTCTGCAAAATTTTTTCTCTTGCATGTTCTCATTTCTTTCTCCAGCTGCAGGTTTTTGTGGAGGATTTTTCCTCCCCTTCTTAAATATGTTATCCCAGAGGCTCTTTGACAATCATGATGGACTTGGGCTTGGCCAGTGGCGGGTCCACCCTGGAACTGGCTCCTGTTGACTCTGTCAGATGTAGGGGAAGGTTTTAGGAGCTTCTCACGGAAGCCACCCCCACTACCAAACCTTTGCAATGCAAACCCAGTGCAGAGATTGAGGAAAAGCATCACTAGAGCTTGATGCCCCTTAAGCAGTTAAAATAACACTTTACTGATTGTGTATGTTTTATTTCCATGTGCTGTGCCTAAGTAGACTAACTGGAGGGAATCTCCTTGAGTGTGAACATAAGCATCCAATATATATCCGCATGCTTTTGAAATAAAATTAATTTGGAAAAAAGGTTTTAAAGTAAAAGTCACAAAAAGAAGGTGAACGGTTTTACTGTTGATTTCTGCTTCAAGCACTTGGTTGACAATTTTTTTTTAATTTTATACCAACATCTCAAGAGATATTGTATTTGTTGAACTGATATTAATTAGAAATGAGAGAGCAATTTGGTAGGTTTAGACAAGTTCTCTAGAAGAGACCGGATAGCTCTAAAGCAGAGAGAAGAGCCTAAAACTTCTTTGTATCCCTACTGCACACGACAGCAAAACAACTTTTCTATGAAAATTTGATAGATTTTTTTTGTTAATAATTTGGGACTCTCACATTGTTTTTCATGTCACTGTTGATATGCGTATTCAAATTCAATCTGATACCAGTGCATGCAACTTCATTTGAAATCAGCAAGAGGTGTTGATTTGATGTAGAGTCTGACAGTTTCTGTGATTACAGTGGGGTAAATAATTTGTAAGTGTTCGTTGGTCAGTATGGAGCCTCCTGCTTGTTGCTTCTGTAATGAAATACAGTATTCAGGTGTACAGTACGTTTTTGTTGAAAGTGTACAATGCCTTCCAAAAAAAGGCCCCATGGTGAGAGATTTTCTGACTGCCATGACAAAACGATTCCAGCTGTTCTTGAGAGGTACCTAATGCTGTGCTGAAAATTGCTATTTTGTACAGCATCTTCAGATCTTAAAAGTGGTGATGTCTATTTTGCAGTATTGTTTAACTCTTACTTGTTAAATGGTTGGTAACACAACATGCAGTTTTGGTAACACTTTTTTTGTTTGTAATGTTTTAAGGTTGTGCTGGTGAGATGGAATGAGCCATTCCAGAAATTAGCAACCTGTGATGCAGATGGAGGAATATTTGTTTGGATACAATACGAAGGCAGATGGTCTGTGGAGCTTGTGAATGATCGTGGGGCACAGGTTGGTATTCGTGTTTTCTCTGCAGTCAAGAGTGATCAAATCCCAAGAGGAAAAATTAAGAGGACAATGAATGGTGCTTATACTTTTTGAAAAGCACAAGAGAAAACGAAACATTTCTTTATTGAAAGGAATATGCAAGAATTGTCACAAAGACATTTTGCAAAGACAGTTGCTTTATCCAGTAATTGAAACATGAGAACTGCAGTTGTGCTGGCTCTTTCTGTGCAGTGATACCTTTTATTAAAACAACAAAAAAATTCTACATAGCCAATATATCTATTATTTTGTCTTTGATATGTTAAGGTAAGCGACTTTACATGGAGCCATGATGGGACTCAAGCACTTATCTCCTACAGAGATGGATTTGTGCTGGTCGGTTCAGTCAGTGGACAAAGACACTGGTCTTCAGAAATAAACTTGGAGAGTCAGATTACCTGTGGCATATGGACTCCAGATGACCAACAGGTAATGGAGCTTTTAAATGTATTAATGGTATTACTTTGGTGTGCTATAAGAAGGCACTTTGTAAGAACAGTTTCACTCGAAAGTGATGCTCCCAGAGATGATGAAAACGTAATGCATCCTGTCATTAGGCAAATATGATAATGTACCAAGTTATCAATCATCAATTTTCATGTTGGTTCGTGTGCAGTCTTATTCAAAGTTAGTTGGTTTAGATTTGAATCTATAATTGTACTTGTAATTTGTTGTTAGAACTATCTCAAAAATACATGTGCGCAGAGTAGCAAACTGGACCAGTAACCATCTGACTGATCATTTCAGAGTTGTCCAGTCGGCACTCGCAGTGAAAGCAGTTCCAGTGATGTATGCGGTTATATTTGCCTTCACATAAGAAAATGGATCCAATTGATTCTGTGCATCATCAGAGAGACTTCTCAGCCTTATGCAAACAAAGAAATTTTATAGGAAGCCATTTTTCCAACCATTGAGTCCAAAACTTGCTGAACTTTGAAAAAGCCAGTTACAGGTTTCTTCTTTACCATTTATCTAATGAAGTGTATGATATTGGTCACACCATTTAGAGCAGGGCTTGAGCTAGCCCATAGGTTTTGTTTGCAGAATTTACAATGGCCCTTTGCATTGTTGAATTTACTGGAACAATCTTGCTTTCCGCATGCTTGATGTTGTTATGTTTAATGTGTGCATAGTACAGTACTGAAAGAAATGATGGGGGTAGAACTGTGTTACAGTCACAACTAGGTTATTTTCCTTCCTGCAGTTTACACCACCACGAAAAGATACTGGTTCAAGACTCGAGATATCACTGACCTTAATTTGGAATGCTATAAATCCATACAAGACAGAGTTATTTTGGGAATTGCTAGTGGATAGAATACCACTAATAATATGCATTTCTGCAGCAGCACCTAATAATTTTAGAGTGCTCTGCAAAGAATAATGAATTAATTATTGCAACTCTGCTCTTTAAAGCCAGGAAGTCTAATTGCCTCTTTTTTTAATCTGGGGAAATGTAAGTCTTGACAATAAATAATTTACTCAAGATCAAGAGGAAAAGACAAGCGGCAGAAGTAGGACAGGAAACTAAGATCTAGTAGCTCTCACCTATGTTTTAAACATGAGGCCATCCCATTTGTGTGATACTCATTTGTTGCTGCTATATTTGGAAGTGTCTTTGCTTGAGTGTTTAATCTGGGGCTACCTGCCTGCCTTTAATTCAATTTAGCCAATATGTTTGTACTTTCTAATCTGGATCCTCCATAAGTGCTTATTCCAGAAAACAAACACTTGTTCAGTGTCCAGATAAGCGCATTCAAACATAATTGACTGATTCCAGTTGAGTGAAGATCACTTGCTTGAGGAGCAAGATTCTACTGCTGACGAACTCATTGGAGAGACCAAAACTAGCCATGCATTTGATGTTGCACTGCACTGTTCTCCTAACTATGGGGTCTGCACATCCGTTGATAGTGGATCTTCATACTTTCTCCGGAATTGGTGGAAAGAAGCAATCTTCTAATGTGTATTTGGACCTGTTTTTCTCTGGAGGCACAAGAAACAATGCTCAGTTCAAACTAAAAATAGGATATTGAAGGGGGAAAACATTGCATATATTAGACACAAATAAATATATACAGAAATGGATACCCTTGCCGGTTAATTTCCTTACTGGATTTGTGTCCTGATTTTTGCCTCTGCAAATGAGAACAAAATAATATTCTAGTCCACGTAGAGTATCTTCAGCATCTTCCCTATAGCCCAATATAATCTACTTGTCAGCACAGGGAGTGAAAGATAAATGTTGAAATTTAAATTTGTATTTTCATACTTATTCATTTTGTCACCCCTCTGGCACTATGAAGATTGCTAGTAAAAGTACTTATGGAGAATGTTACATATTCCCATGACCTTTAGCACAATTAATTTGGAAAGTTAAATTTCCAAGGGGAATGTATTGCTAAGTATCAGTTTTCTGTTGTATTGATAAAAATTTGCTCAGTATAGCCTGTCCACATCACCTTGGAGTTCTTTTAACTGTCTCTCTCAGTCCCCTGCTGCGTACATCCTCCTCTTTTATTCAAGACTAACCTTCTATCTTTTCCTCTGTCCGTGCAACACCAGTAGGCTATCACCTCTGTCACTCCTTGCCAGTTCTGTGACAGCTCTGCCACCTGAGGATAATTCCTCACCACCATCTTCCAGTCGAAAGCAAGAAATTGTTGGAGCTACAGTAATGCCAACCATCTTACCTGACAGAGCCTGCGTGGCCTCGGCGTTTGTGCCCTTCCTTTGTTTTGACACAGGCTTCTAAGCACCTGAGGTAGTGACTGACGCCACCTGTGGCTGAAACTCCCTGGCTACCACTTCCCAAAGTCTTTTGATAGCATATGTATGAGTTGAGAGCTGGGAAGATGGCCAGGATGGAGTATAATCTTGAGAAGTTGAGCATATGTATTTCAACTAATTTGGCATGTGCTTTGCCCTGGGGAAGTTATTGCTGGATTTTATTAATTCTAGGTACAGCTGTGCTTCATTTTCTTTTAGAAGGAGAATGGTATCTTTCTTGTGGCTCTGTTCTTCTTGATTTCTTGAGCTCTCCTTGTCTGTTGGGAACAAACTTACTGTTGAGTCATAGGGTAGTTGATACAATCTAGTTGACTGCAGCACTTTCTCAGTATATGTTGTCAGATGATCTTCCTGTGAAGGTCATTGGCAGGGTTTAATCTGGTTCATGCCCAGATCTGGAACCAGGACTTTGAGCTATGGGCTGCTTCAGTGAATTCAATACATGAGCCTTTTGACTTACTCTGGATGTTTATTGTAGAGGACCAGAACTTAATTTTTTCTCTTCCTTTGTGTTTCTGTAGTCCTTCTCATTTAGTTTTCCTGTTCCTGTACATTATACCCAGAGCATGTATCCAGCCAAGGCACAAAGACCAGTTACTCCAATAGCCTCTTGAGGATAATAAGCAAATACATGCAATAGGAAGTCTTTGTAGGACTGAGGACTCTATATCTCAAGCCATGGTTGGGTTAAACTTGGACAGATGGGGTCAGTCAGTAGTGTGACCTTCCTTTATCTTTTTTGCAATGTTTTGGGTTTTTTTTCTAGGGCTACATGAGGCTGTAGTAGAGCCTCCTTCCTCAGGGTTGTGTGCAGTGTTTTCTGCTTAGAAGGGTCATGTAGGGATGAAAAGGAAATTTGAAAAGAAAAGGAAGTTTGAAATACTGGACAGTATGCTGTCTTGAGACAGTTTTGTGGTGTTGTACCACAGTTGTTTGCAAAGAGGGAGTGTACACATCAAATAGATTGAGTGACTTCACAAGTGAGAAAAATTTGAGTTTATTCTAGCTCATCTAGCTGAAGGGTTTATTTACAATTATAGAAGTAAAGTCAATAAGTAATTGAGGATTTTTCCTAAGCCCAGGAGTCAAATAAAATTTTTCCAGTGGGGGATATCCCTCCCTGTGTGCTTGGTCAGCTCCTAATGACGCTTTCTCTATCAACTACTTCTGCCCTCAGGCTGTCCTCTCCCTCTCTTGCTGCCAGATTTTACCTATTAAAAGGGCTTGTCTCTCTTCATGATGAGAGAAAGGCACAGCATCAAGGAACTGATGAGAACTGCAGAGGAGCCTTGTTATTCTCTTGTTTATAGCAATGCGGTGTAATTCCCTGGACTTCACTGGGGTTGTTTCTGTTGCAATTTCTGTGTATGAGAAAGGAATCACAAGGAAATCACTGTTCAATGGAAGGAAGTATTGATGAAAATGAGTTAATATGTTTTAATTCCTGGATACCCCAAGAAGTATTATTAATCTGTCTTTATTCCCTGCATCTCAGCAAGTATAAATTATTTGACTTCTCTGATGGCTGTAAGACACCATTTCTATTCTCCCCCATCTCCTTTTTCCCATTGTAAGCTTTGTAAGCTGGAAATTCAAGGACTGACTAGAATTCTCTTTGGCCCAGACATGACAGACAGCAGCAGGTAATATGAACTTTGCCAGCACGCTTTCTTTTGTTTGCTTTGAAAAGATACAGATATACAGGCAGTTAGCTTGCATCCTGCTGGGTACAACATTAACTATTGTATATGATTCCATTGTGGCACAACATATATTAGTACTAATGTAAACACAGGCCCTGTATCTAATAACACAATTGTACTTGAAGGGGGAGAGAAAAGCAGCACAGCATTAGGAATAGATACTATGTGCATTTCAGGGTCATAGGAGACACTGGAAGAAAACCTGTGCAACCAGTAGCAGATTAAACCAATTTGAGTAAAAATGCAGCATGTGAGAGGTCTCTATGTTGTTTTTTTTTAAAAAAAGCTTTTGTAGTTTGCAGTAGCTGTGCAGGAAAGCAGTTTCTATGCTGTTAGCTCCTTGCTGCTCTCATGTCAACCACAGATGCTTCAGTATCTTATTCCCTGATGACATCAGACAGTAGCTCACTGCCTGCAGTGCTTCAAGGTGGAGCCCAAGATGCAGCAAGAAACTTCACATGAAGAAAGACAAAGGCTTATCTTCTCTATTTACAAAGGCTTGTAGTGATAGGACTAGGGGCAATGGGTATAAACTGGAGAGGGAATGATTTAGACTAGACATAAGGAGGAATTTCTTCACTATGAGGGCAGTCAGGCTCTGGCACAGGTTGCCCAGGGAAACTGTGGCTGCCCCATCCCTGGAGGTGTTTAAGGCGAGGTTGGATGGGGCCGTGGGCAGGCTGATCTAGTAGGATGTCCCTTCCCATGGCAGGGGGTTGGAATTAGATGTTCTTTAAGGTCGCTTCCAACCCAAACTATTCTGTGATTCCAAGACAGTGTATGCTGCTTTTTGGGTCCAGCACTCCAGACAGGTGGGATCTCCATCCTGTTACAGCACTTAATGCCATACATGCCACTGATAATATCAGTGCTGTGCTGTGCCAAGTGGCTGCCATGAGGTAGGAGCTGCACCATAACTCCCACTAGGAGGTCGGGGCTAATTACCAAGAAGCACTGTCAAATTCGTGAGCTTGGCTCTCAGGTGCCATGGTTTTGGTGTGGCTTTAATCCTTGGCAGGAATTTAAACTGATTATAGAACAGTCTGCTTTGGAATCCTCTCTTTTTCGTCAGTGGGCTATGATTTGCAGCTGGTACCACCTTTTCAGGGAAATAGTTGTTCTGAACAACTCCTAAGCTGAAAGCAGAAATAGAAGCCTTACCTAGCTTCCAGATCATGGCTTAAAAAGAAGGAATTTATAAGTGTTTATAAATGTTACATCTGTTTGGGCTATGTTGTCATCTTCTCACCTACATTTTCTTTTGCCTGATGCTCTGGAACAAAGAGTTTGTATTTCTGTTCACCCTACCATTTTTGTTTTAATCCAGTTCTGTAATGCACCACTAATGTGGTAATCACACTGATCAAGTTTAATTATGCTCAGACATCTAGCTGAGTGGAAAAAAGTCTTGAAGACACCTTTCTAATGCATTGACAGAGTGATGAAAAGGGAGCTACAAATATGCAGCTGGGGCAGGATAGGGAAGGCAGATATTTACCTTAATTATTATGAATGAAGAGAAGGAAGGACAAAATGAAAAAAAGTATAGCCTGTAGTATTTGAAAGCGTCAGCAATGATTTTGATCTTGAACTCCTGGACGTGTTCAAGGTCAGGTTGGATGGGGCCTTGCACTGCCTGATCTAGTGGGAGGTATCCCTGCCCATCACAGGGGAGTTGGAACAAGATGATCTGTAACATCCCTTTCCTCCCAAACTATCCTATGATTCTATTAGAATTCTTGTTGTGCTTATTAACAGTATTTACAGGTTCACGTAACGGAGCCTTTAAAATGCCAGGGAATAGCTATATTTTCATGTCTTAACATATAAAAATGCATCTTTTCCTCCATCAGTTCTGGGTGCAGAGATTATGAAGTGACCTTACATATATGTTTAAAATGACTAGGGCCACTCAGAATTGCACTGTAAGATACAGTCTTTGAGGAAGAACTGAAAGACTTGTTTTCATTGATGGATGAATTACTCAGATTACTGGGAGAAAAGGCTAGAGGCTTTTTTTAGCATTAAAAGTGTCATTAATTAAACTGACAGTTTGTTCAGCCACAAGGGCTGCAGACAATGGTTAAGTCACATATGCTGGATGTAATGTTAGAACCTTTTAACTAAGCAGTACTATTAAAATGCAAAAAAAAGAGGATAGGGGAAGGAGACTTCAGTTGTCTGTCAAGAGAAATCCACTTGTTATATAAAACAAACAGATAAACAAAACTTACCACAACTTAATTGTCTTTAGTATTTTTGACTATTTTTAGAAGCATTTCAAACCTTTGTGGCAAACTTGTTATTAAAATAAATGATTTCTGCTTGCTTGTGCTAATGATTCTATTAACATTTACTATCCTTTCGCATCCTTTTATAGACAAAATATGTGGGATTTTTATATATACTTCAATGTTTAAATGTTTTTATGGAGACTTTGTCTTCCTATTTTATATATTTATACATGCTGGAAGCCAGCAACACTTTGGTTTAGCTCTTTGTTTGGTGACTGGATTTTTATGATGCCATATGATAATGGCAGACAGATTTTGTGTGAAAAAGTAATGTGAATTTTAAGTGCTAGTTAGCCTTTCTTTCTAATGTTTCTTCTTGTGATGTTGTTTTAAAGCTGCATTATGCGACTGTTTCTGAAATAATGGATTTCTTTTGTTTTTTTTCCCCCTGGTGTCTATGCATAGTTTTATTAGCACTGTCTTCCCTTTTTAGTGTTGCCTTTTCCTCTTTTTCTTTGCCACCTTGTCTCAAGTAGATTTCCATGCATCATTCTGCTGAGAATACAGCTTCCAAAAAGAAGGAAGAAAAAGAGTTAAACAGCTTGGTGCATTCTGCCTTTATAAGTTTTGCCTTGAGTTTTGGGAGGGTGGAGAACAAGGTTGTTCTCCCTGAAGCCCCGAAGATTCATCTGCAGCTTCAGGAGCTGTAGCATCTCTGTGGTTTTATTCCAGGCAAGCTTTTTCCTGCCAGACACCCTAGTCGATACTGCACAGTTATTGAGTGGGTAATTGAAGGAGCAGAGCAACAAGGTGATGCTTCAATGTGCTTTCATCTTCCCACTCGCTTCATCTGTGCCTTGCCTAATCTTTCCCTTGATGCTCTTCATCCAGCCTGTAGTGGCAAGACACTGAGAGAGCTGACAGGATGGTGCCATTTGTTCTAGTCATGAGGGCTGTAACATGGGTGATGTTTATGTGCTGACAGCATCATGGCTCATATTTTCTCAGTAGCTCTTGCAATGTTTCATGTCAACACTGTTTCAGATGAGTCTTGCAAATAATTTTTTCCCTTAATGACTCTGTCTGAAAGGAGGAATGTAACTGTTTTAATGTTTCAGTCATCCCTGTAGATACAGTATTTGATGTTTGTTACTGCAAAAAGAAAATGACTGAATGCATTTCTCTGTCCCCTTGGATACACGATGTACTAGGACGTACAGATCATCCTCAACAGTGTTTCTTGTAACTCTACTTTGATCTGATATGACAGATAGGTCGCAATATTCTTATTTTAGTTGACCAATATCTGGGGTCTGTTAAGCAATGTGCACTCGAACACATTTTCCCCTCCGTGAAGAAAGAAGGGATGTCAGTGACAAACCAGAGATGGATGGAGAGCTGAAGCCTTGTTATGCTACTCAGTTCATGTGTCCACTGAGATTTTTATACTCTGTACATTTTTACATTTTTTGAGCATCGGTGTTTGAGTCAGCAAAGTAAAGATGAGCACAAGTAGAAACATGACCAGTCTCTGTGTGGGAAGTGTCAGGAAGAAGAAGTTGTTTGCTTCACCTTGCTGGCACTTGTACAGAAAGATTTGCTTATGTAGCCTCAAGTCTTTGATTCTTTGGGACAGGGAGTACTTATTTGAAATTGTGTTTCTGAAAAGTGCTGTGTTGTGCTTAAGATGTGGGGCAGATAGTTAAGAAGGAGGATTTGCAGTGCATCTGTGCAAAGTAGCAGCACATACTATTGCTACTTTTTAGGCAGTTGAGGGAAAAAAAGTTCCTCCAGGAAGCTAATTTCTTTCTAAGGGCAAGTTGTATGTTAGGTAGGAAGATTGCTTTAATTTGTTCATTCAGATTTTGAGTTAGTACAGAGGAAAAATTCGCAAACTATGAAGGTTTTACAGCTTTTTTTTTTTTTCCCTCGGAAACAGCTGATGTTACTCCGTTGCTAGAGAAACTTGGCTGAGAACACTTTGGCCCCAGGACCCCTTTCCTTCATCCAGAGCTTGTGGTCTTTTCAAAAGAAATGTAGCAACCCAAGTGGTTAATTTAAACTTTGTTATCAGGGGGATTTGATCCATCCATTTTTTGGAAGCCAGTAAGATCAGGAGCCGAATGGGGTCTTGATCTTGGGTCAGATTTGTTCAAACCTGTGATTAGTCTGAAACCCTGCTGAAGGGATAGAGGGCTAGAGTGACTGAATCTGGAGGATGTTTGTGGATTTCTCCACTAGGTCTCGTCTGGGAAAGCAAGGGGAAGTTTCATGGTGAATTGGAAATGAAAAGTGATATTTTTGGAAAGGGATATCACATGGTCTGTCCATTGATTTGACATAAAGAGATAGTATGCCTATGGAAAGTGGGAGCATTATCTCTTTATTCTCCAAAACCTTTCCTATTAGTGTTTCATCCTGTGTGGGTTCAACTTGAGCAGGAGCCAGTTTCTTGTTGATGTTCAGGTGTGCAGAGATTGCTGGCGACTACATCAGCTGAAAAGGGATTAATCTTTCCTTGCTTTTAGGACCATTGTCATTATTCTGCCGTGCCTTGCCTCAGTAACTCAGCCTATCTCCATGTTGATTCAGTTGTACTTGACCTCACCCATTCTACTTATTTCCTGATTATGCTGAGTTACCCTTCTCTGCCAGCACCCAAGACCTTGGAGAATGCAGAAGCTAAGGGGCTGGCTTTCATTAACATAACAACCTAGGAGCTTCTTGATTTTTTTATTTTGAAATTCAAAACAGCCAGGACAGTGCTTCTAAACTACTTTGTATTGCATTTGCACTAGTCAGGAGTGTAGTCCTTGTTGCTAAGTAATACCATTTTCAATTAGGAAAAAAAACCTAACCACAAAACCACAGCAGAAACTGTCAGACTTGTAAAACTCTAGAGGAAATTCTAGCTTTAGCAGTCCATGTGTTTTTCAGGAAATAACTAAACTGTGGCTTGGGAACAATGCAGATGCCTGCCAAGAGTGTTTGTTGGCTTCTTTACCTGATTGAGTGGTGTTGGTCAAACTAAATGTGTTTTCCCACCAAACAGCACCAGATAGTTGTTTTTGTTGCTATATATAATTCAATACATTTGAAGAATGTGTTTTCGTAAACACATTGTGTTTATGTGTGCACTTCTCTGGCAGGATTCAGTGAGGAAACAAAAAATCATGCTGGTTGAAGAGCATTCCAGAACACTTCTAAGGTGGGAACTCAGTGGTCCAGGCTTGGAGTCCTATGTGTACTGAAAGCTACAGAAGTTACTCTGTAGAAGTTGTTCCAGCTGCTGGCTTTTTATTCATTGTCCATACTACTTAGAATGTGATCTGAAACTGGACACAAGTTTAAAGAAAAAGAAAAGACCCAAATTCTTTGCCTCTGTTTAGTTTAGATGTGGCATATTGTTAATTTAGAAAATGTTGCATAGAAGGGCAACTCTTCTGACTTAAAAATCTAATTGTTAGAGGATACTTTCTTGACTTTGGAGATATTTTTCAAGAAAGAATATAGAAATGTGTGTGTCTAGAAATACACAAGTCAGAGTTAGTCCAGGTTTAATTACGTGGGTGTATAATAATTAGTCTTTCAGTGATTTCCCAGGATGCTTTCAAATAACATTGTCTTTGCCTGGGCAATTGCTTCCATCCCCCCACATCCAAAGTAGCCGTATAGCTTGAGGTCCTGGTTTTGACACTGCTGACATTTTCAACTCCTGGAATAACGACAAGGCTGTATCTTATTTACAATCCTTCAGCCATGTTATATTGTTTTAGAGAGAAATAAAGCCAATGCAGTTTGAATCCCCAGGTATTAGTATTTCAATATTTGTTAAAGGGATTTGTCACCAAGATCACCAATGTATTTACTTTGTCTTCTCATTTGAGAGCTTTGTAATAGTTGTCTAGGTGCTATGGACTTTATAAGTGAGAGAAGGAGCAAGCTTGAAAGTAGGTAGCTAAACCAGTGCTGCTCTTGAAAGCATTAATGATCTGGAATGAGAATTTCATTGCTATGTATATAAGCAGTTAGCTGGGTGATCTTGTGTTGTATTATCCATGTGTGAGGCTGGTAACTCCTCACGTCAAAAGGAAACAAAAATTCTCTTTTCTTTTTTTTTTTCAAACATAAAAGCAGTTAGAGAAAACCTAGTGCTTCCCCCTCAAGCTTATGTGTGAATTGTGATGATGTCTTTTTTTGTGTCAGTTGAAGAAATCATTTTACAATGATTCAATTTTTAATGGAAATAAAAAGTATTCAGCAGAAGAACAGCCGTCTCCTCTCTGGTTTTCTCTCTCTCTGTGCATTTTGAGGTAAAAAGGGAAGCCAGAAATATCCCACTGAGAAAAAACAAACTTTCATTTTCTAATGCATCCTAAGAGGTGGCTGCTGCACTGTCTGCTGTTTTGCAATGGTGAGAGAGTAAACAAGAAGAGCCCAAGGAATGCAAAATGCTAATATCACAACTAAATGGACTGCAAAATGTAACTTAGCCTGGCACTTTTTTGTTAAGCTTATGAATGAAAATATTGGAAAGCCATAATTTTCCAGGTATTTCCTGTGTTAATAAGCCTACTTCCATAAGTATAAGCTTGATCCATCATTTTGTATATTAATCAGTTTATAGTTCAGTTAATTTTGAATCAGCAAAATAGATTTATTTCTTATTAGCGTGATGGCATTATGGTGACGACTGTGAAGGCTGTTGCTACCATGAATACTAATGTTTGTGCAGATGGCTGAATCAGGACAAGCAGAACTAATTCAGCTCCCTTGAGCTGCTGTGCATCTTCTGACAAGCCAAATGAGGTTGGCCTTGGTAGCATTTTTGCAGAACAATTTCTGAGGAGCAGTGCTGACTTTTTCCTTTTGGGATGGGGCATGGTGGAAGGCAGGGGTGAGATGGGAGAGGAGACTGAAGGAAAAAGTATAAAACAGGTCTAAACTTTGAAAAGGGGAATGTTGGTGTAACGGAATGTTGGATGAGGCAGTTACAAAACACAGAGGGTAAGCTTTTAGCGTCAGTATTCATACTACCTGGTAGAGCAGCAGCAAGGTTACAGCAAATGTATGTGCCTAATAGCAAAGGTACCACAAAGGCAAAGAATAAAACAAAATGCTGAAAGGCCAATGTCTGCCAAGTGAGTTGGTGGAAGAGGAATCCTTCAAACTTGGGGTATCATAGAATCACTAGGTTGGAAAGGAGCCACTGGATCATCGAGTCCAACCACTCCTGTCACTAAACCATGCCCCTCAGCACTGTGGTTGTTAGGAAGTACAACCATGAAGAATGTTAACAAATAGAAGTGTAAGTTTTTGTTATATCATTCCTGGTTTACTTGGTCACAAGATGCTGATGAAATTCCTGTCCTGAGCTACTACTTCACTGTTGAGAGACTTCTCACTGAGCCTGAGGAAATTAAAAGGAGGTCCTGGAACAGGTTAGTTTGAAATGCATTAAGTGTCTCTGAGTGGTACATCCAAATATTATGAAGAAACTTGAATAGGAACTACCTTGACTGCTAGCAGGAATAGTCACATCTCTGTCTTAAGTCTTGAAGTGCAGCATTGCTTTTCTGCAGTACAGTTAGAAAAAGGTTTAGGAACATTCAGTAAATGTGCAAATGAGGTTTACATCTGCACCTTGCAGCTAGTTAAAGCAATAATTGAACATGGAATCAGAAAAAACCCTATAAACTGGTCTGAAGAGACCTAGGTAGGATGCTTCCTCCATAGAGAGATCATGACTCACTAGTCTTTCAGCAGTCTTTGCATGTGTTATTTAGAGTGGTGGCTAGTGAAAAAACAGGCAAAATGGTATATTTAGTTCTGGAGAAATCAACAAGTTCCAGTGCAAATAAGTCCCCTTTAGGATTTCTGAATAGAAATATCTGCATGTACACTTTGACATAGTCGGGTAGATCCTCCTGTATGAATGATCTAGCAAGTATAGAAACCACACCAGATTATAAAACATATTTCACTTACTGTGTTTGGATGGATTAGTTGTGCAGGTGAAGAACTGGCTATGGATCGGCCCATAAAGGGAAACACATTAGTAGTCAATTTGTGTTATAAAAATGGAGACAGCGGTTTTGCCTTTATGTGACACTATGTTGTAAATTATTTTTTGTTTTTCAAATACTTGCTGCTGTTTAAAATATTTACCGTTGTGAGACAGCAAGATTTACAGGTTACATGCAGTTGTTTGCATTACTTAGGGCTGTAGAAAGCTTGAGTATTGCATGCCCAGTGGAACTCAGGTTGCTGGACTGGTTCTAGGACCCATTTAACCCTTTGCCTTTCTAATGTCATCAGTCACTTCCTGGAAAAACTTTCAGGGAGTGGGTCCATGTCTAAGAGGGAGCTGGA
>WAAB01007727.1:1654-13058 GCA_013389865.1 Piaya cayana | reverse complement strand
TCCTTGTCTCCCTTCATCAACACTCAGGGTTTTGTAGTAGAAGAGGAAGGTTTAACTGAAGGAAATGCTGTCAGAGTATCTCATTCCTTAAATAAATACTGCAGCTGGGTTTTTTTAAATTTATGTACATTTAATAGGTGAGAAAAAAATAGTATTCTGCAATCAACTTGCTTGCAATGCAAGCAATCAACTGCTTGTCAGTATTTATATAGAAAATAATTACTTACTCCTCCATTTATTTAGTAATTTAAAATGTTGCAGTCTTGCATATGTGTCATGATTTCATCATGGAAGTATCTTTACAGAGTATCAACATAACATTTTCATTATTCATAGAAGAACAGAAGATCACTATCTTCGCCTACTGAGATAGACACTGAAGGAAAATGTATGTCTCTATCTAAAACAAAATTGCTGAAAATTTTGAAATTTTCTGAGGTGAATCATATTCTGCTGAACAGGACATCATTCGAAGGATCCATACTCTCAGTCACTAGAAGCAGGAAGACTAACTGTTGACTCAGGACTCACACACCACTACAGTGCCACTTCCAGTAAAGAAAATACTATCTGTATGCTTGGAATACTGTAGTGGTTTGATTTTTGGACTCTTCTGAATAGCCAGGTTGTGGCTGAGGAAGAACTACATCTCCCAGTATTCCATGCGATTTCTACGTAAATCAGAGTGTACTGTGGGGGGTCGGACACTTCCTCTTCCAGCTCCCTCTTCTCTTCCGGCTCTCTCTGGTCTCCTGTGTNACCATTACAAATACCATCAAGATCCACATGATTTTTTGAATGGCTGAAATATTCAAATAAATTTCACATATGGACAAACATCTTCCTTGCAGCATTCAAATTTGTACCTCGACATCTCTAAGCAGCCTCTGACATTTACTAGGCATTTATCTGTCACTTGTGCAAAGGAGCTGAAAATTAAAAAAATCCTCCAGTTTAGGATACTGAGTCACAATGAAGTGAACAAAAATATCTCTCACCTAAAATGCAATACAGAAAGGCAAAAGGAAATAAAACCATTTATTTAGGTATATGCCTAAGCATACTTGCTTAAAATGTCCCTGCCAGAACATTGAATGGTGGCTGAAAACTGATGGCAATGGTCATTCATCCTTGTTCCACTTGTATGCCAATGTGCAGTTGCCATTACACCAGACTTTATCATCAAAATATGCTTTGTGCTGCAGTACTTTAGGATCACATAGTCTGTACTCCTTTAAATATTTGTATTTTTTCTTTTAAAAAAAGCAAACACTATGATAACAAAGTAAAATACATAGTAGTAACAGTTAGGATTGAAGCTTACAACATAGATGGATTCCATCAACATGCATACATAATATGTCTGGATCCTTCGCTCATGAGGTTAACCTGCTACAGCATGATGACCACCCTGATTTTCTCAAGCCATAACATCTTAATGGACCAAAGACCTTTAACAATGCATTCTGTGTTGCTAAATCAAGAGCCATGAATATTGCCTCATCATGTAGGCAAAATTCAGAACTATACATTGGTGTGCAATTTTAATTCATTATCTTTCCTCATTGCCTTATAAGTTGCTTTTCGTATTATAATCATAGAGTCATAGTATCATAGAACAATTTGGGCTGGAAGGCATATTTAAAGATCATCTAGTCCAACCCCCCAAGCAATTAGCAATTAACAGGCACATCTTCAAGCAGATCAGGTTGCCCCATCCAACCTGACTTTGAATGTTTCCAGGGAAGAGGTACCTACCACCTCTCTGGCCAACCTGTTCCAGTGTTTCATTACCCCCAGTGTAAAAAAAATCCACTTTTATAGCTAGCCTAAATCCTCCCTTTCAGTTTAAAGATGTTACTCTTGTCTTATTGCAATAGTCCTTGCAAAAAAGTTCCTATTCATCTTTCTTAGAAGTATCGAAAGGCCACAGAAAGTTCTCACTGAAGCTTCTCTTCTCCAGGCTGAACACCCCCAACTTTCAAAGCCCTTCTTCACAGGACTGGTGTTCCATCCCCCTGATAAATTTTATGGCCCTCCTCTGGACCTGCTTCAACAGAACAGTGTTTGTCCTGTTCTGAGTGCCCCAGAGCAGGATGCAGATGGATTCTCATGAAAGCAGAGCAGAGCAGGAGAATTGCCTCCCTTGACCTGCTGAACACACTTCTTTTGGTGCAGCCCAAATTATGGTTTAGTTTTCTGGGCTCCGGGTATACATGGGTCACACTGTTGGCTCATGTCTAGCTTGTCATCCACCAGCAGCCCCAGGAAATATAAACATTAATGAGTCTTCAAAACAGCTCAGAGGAAGAGGAAACCTTCTTTCTCTGTTTCTGCACTATACCATTACAAAATAACAGTATACTGAGGAGTTTCTTTTCTGTCTCCCTTATATGCTTTGGAGGATCAAATAAAAAAAATATATGAATCCTTTGAAATACAATTGAAACTCTTTTAATTATTCTGAAAGATGATTATTAAATAATATCTTTCTATATACATTTGCTTTTACTTAATAAAAGATGACTAGCCAAATGTTAAAGAATCTGTAACAAAGCAGAAGACAAAATAGATTGCTTCAGTCTCAATTCTTTAGTTGCTTCTTTAGTGTATTGTTATTAAAATATTGCTGAGTAACAACAGCCAGCAAAGGCCTCACTTGCAGCTGAACTTGCAACTCAAGCCTCAGAAGGATAAAACTGCCTTGGAAATATGGAGTATGGTTAGTGACTAACTAGGATTATTCACTAGTCACTTTCTGTATTCTGCACCAAACCAGACTGCAGCTTGAAACTGTTCTTCATTTATCTCAAAGGAGAACTGCAGGACAAGGTGATAGCTTTTATAGCTGCTCTCACATGGCAAATACACACTCAGATAAGAAAATTCTTGTTTAAATTTCTCATAATTTGAATCTGCAGTGTGCTGGAAAAATTATGATGCATCTACTTCTTGAATCTAGTAGAAAACAAAAGAGAAGAGTTTTCCCCCGAGCACAAATGTATCTTACTTCAGAGAGTATTCTAAAGTTTACTCTTTATTCTTATCAACATTTTCCTTTCAGATCTTTCCTTCTCTCTGATACTTTAAAACCTGCTTTAGAGACCCATTTGTCTCATACGATCATAATTACTCTTTTGTTTCTTTTCCAAGTCTTTGGATTCTGTCTTGGGAAGAAAAAAGGCACAATCAGTTACTTTGTATTCTTTGTCTCCCATGCCATTTCAGCTTTTTCTCAGCCTGAGAGCAATTGCCCTCTCCATATACTCTGACATAGGGTAGGTACTGGAGTCAAGGCTGGCTTGCACGACCAGATTTTAATTCATCCAAGCACATCATTGTACACTGAGCAAGTTCTGGAACAAACTCCATACTAAAAAGAAGGTCAGAAAGCAGCATTTCTGATATTGCTCACACAAATCATTGTAAGAGTGTTCCTGCTGCACAAAAATGATTAAGTGGCTGTCTGAGCTATTACATCCTCTACCTCCTCTCCAGCCAACAAGATCTATGCCTAAAAATTATCTCCACTGCATTTCAGACTAAAACTATATCAACATCTATATCTTATCTTTATTCACAAATACTTTTTTATCCCCCCACCCACGCAAACAAATATCTGGGGAAAAGAACTAACTATAAACAAAAGAATTATAGATCTCATCTGGCTGAGTTTCTCCATCCTCCAAGTCATGCTTGTTAGCCCTAACAAATTTAATGTTAGAAATACACACACAAACACACCCCGCAGCAGATATACATGTTTTCTGATCCCATTTACTAGAAGGAAGTTCAATGACTAGCCAGCTAGACCATTTCAGAGCAGCCCTTTTTCTGGGTAATTCATGCCCATGATTTTTCTGTTTCTTGTTTAGCTACTGCGTAGGCAAGATTTAATTTTATCACAGGCTGACATAAGCATTCTTACATTATATTAAAAAATTATTTTGTTCTCCAAGTAGCAATGTATGTGTACCACACAGACTCACATCTTCCTTCTACTTCCTGGATTTGTGTAATATGCAAAAATTATCTCATCTTTACACATTCTTCTGTATTTTATTTTTTCTCCGAATATCATACTAACATAATTCTTACTGTTGACAAACTCTCTATATTCCACAAGGTTTTACTTTTTTCTAGCTAATGATTCAAATCTAATATCTTATTATACACTCTCAACCTAAAAGTCAGATACATTGACACTGAGGTTGTTACATGGCACACAGACAGGTAATAAGCCAGTCATTCATTCAGAGTTATATGGCAAAGAATCCTCTTTAAGAAACATCTGTGCAGTCTTAAATCTAAGCAGCTTAATGGTGACATATCCAAGCAAAATTGACTCATGTTATGACAAGTCTTACAAGGAGTGACTGAGAGAGCTGGGGTTGTTTAGCCTGGAGGCTGAGGAGAGACCTTATTGCTCTCTACAGCTACCTGAAGGGAGGTTGTAGAGAGGAGGGAGCTGGCCTCTTCTCCCTAGTGACAGGGGACAGGACAAGAGGGAATGGCCTCAAGCTCCACCAGGGGAGGTTTAGGCTCAGCACAAGGAAAAAATTCTTCACAGAAAGGGTCATTAGGCAATGGAATGGTCTGCCCAGGGAGGTGTTTGAGTCTGCTTCCCTGGAGATGTTTAAGGTGTGAGTGGATGACTTACTGAGGGGCATGGTTTAGAGACTGGTGGGAATGGTTGGACTTGATGATCCAGTGGGTCTATGTTTGTCTAGTTCAAATATAAACTCATAAGCAGGACTGGAACTAAATCAGGTGTTTCTGAAGCAGATGTAAGGACATCACAAGGGAGATAAATGGGCTACCAAAGACAACATCCAGTAGGAAAATTTATGGGCTTTTTGCCACATCTCTTGGCTTATCTCAAACCCTAGGCCATCACCTACCTGTAATATCAGTTCTTAATCAGTGTCCTGACATAGCCTGTTTTTCTGAGGTATGAAAAGCACAGCTGCAGTTAATAATGTCCTCAGGTAAACATAACACTGCTGTCACAGAATCACAGAATCATTAGGTTGGAAAAGACCTTTAAGATCATCAACTCCAACTGTACCTGTCTATCACTAAATCATGTCCCCAGGCACCTCATCCACTCACTTTTTAAACACCTCCAGGGACAGTGACTCAACTACCTCCCTGGGCAGCTCGCTCCAGTGCTTGATAACTCTGTCATGTTATCACCAGACGTTGTTCTGNAAAAAAAAAACCAACACAAAACCTAAAGCCGACAATTTTGCTGGTTTCAGAGGATAGCACTAATTAACTCCTTCCCACCAGTTTAGAAGCATGCAGGCCATGGGAACAGGACACAACCAACTAGAGAAGATATTAAAACCTTTGAGCTGGACTAAACAGTTGTGCTTTCTGTTCCCAGTCCTCTAAACAGGAAGCCTGTAATGGCACTTGCAAAAAGGATGTGCAGAAAGGAACTGCACCTGTGAAGTGAAAGCTGCTCACAGAAAGCTTGAACTGCAAGTACCACAGTGGAGGTTGCTACAATCAAATGCTTGCTCTCGTTAGAGGCTTCTCTGGAAGCGATATCTGTTCAAACTGCGATGCACAACTTAACTGTTTCAGTGTAGGCTACTGCATAATGACTAAACTGAGCCGACTAAAGCTCTTAAGGGAAACTGAATAACTCTCCCTGGGAAGATGCTAGCATAGAATGCTTTTGCTTCTGAATGTCTTCTCTTTTAGCACTCTCAGTGCAAAGAACAACTTGCACAACGTTCAGTCTACGCTTGTGAACTGTATCGCCACCACATCTATCAAGGCATTACTTCCAGATTTTTGACTGTCCAGCACAATTACCGCCGGAAGGCTGCTGCTATCAAATGCTGGCTCTCGTTAGAGTCTTCTCTGGTTCGGCTGTCCTTCAGGCTGCAATGTATGACTAAGGGTGTGTTTCACTAAATTGGAGTGAATTTTGACTTAACTGCGCCCATTCAGGTCTTTAGGAAAATTGGAAAGCTCCCGCAGGGAAGACATTGCTTCTGAGTGTCTTCCCTTATAGCTTTTTCAGTGCAAAGCATGACATCTAGAGCTTTCAGTCAGAGCTTGTAAACTCAAACATCTCTGTGGCTATTAAGGTGTCGCTTCAAAATATTCGAGTGTTCAGCACAAGGACCACAGGGAAGCTGCTACAATCAAATGCCGGATCTCGTTAGAGCTTTCCAGCTGGATTTAATGCCATTCACCACCATTCTCTGGGCCCGGCCATCCAACCAGTTTTCCACCTAGGAGAGTGTGCACCTGTCCAGGCCAGAGGCTGACAGTTTCCGTAGCAGAATGCTATGAGAAACTCTGTCAAAGGCTTTAGTGAAGTCCAAGAAGACCACATCAACAGCCTTTCCCTTGTCCAGTAGGAGAGTCACTTTGTCATAGAAGGCAATCAGGTTAGTTTGGCAAGATCTGCCTTTTGTAAACCCATGTTGACTAGGCCTGATCACCAGGTTCTCTTGCATGTGCTGTATGATGCACTCAAGATCACCTGTTCCATGACTTTTCCTGGCACTGAGGTCAGACTGACAGTCCTGTAGTTGCCTGGACCCTACCTCGGACCCTTCTTGTAGAAGAAATTGCAGCTTTGGAGCCAGGCTCTGCTAAGATTGGTTGAAGAACATAAATGAAGAACACAGATGAAGCAAGTGCTGATAGTGTCTTTGGTGGTTATAAAATGAGTTCCAGGGCAACCTCTTAGCAGGCAATAGCTTTCAGTCTGGACATTTTCCCCTGCAAAGCCTTTGCAAAGCCCCCATCAACACTGGTGATCGGCAGTTGCTTTGCTGCGTAACGGTCACACCGCTCTCTAACAGTCATAGCAGAGACACACTCCAAAATTGCAAACGTATATGGATCGTTCCCACACCGACAATGAGAGCTGTGCTGCATGCGCAGCTTTTCAAGTGGGCTCCCAGCACGGCCACTAGGGCGGCTGAGACCAGCATGGGGAGGATGAGCACTGAGCTACGGCAGAGCCAGGAGGCTGCTTGGGGCTGCCCCAGTGGGCCAGGGTTCAGGCTGGGTTTCGAAGGCGAGAGACGAGGAGCTGGAATCCGGTCAGAGGTGCAGGTACAAGCAGGTGAGGGCCGGCACCGAACGACAGGGCAGCAAGCAGCCCAGGCCGCGCTCAGCTACGCCAAGCAAGGACGTAGGTATTCCAGCGCAACGCCCCGCGCAGGCACCGGCGCGAGAAAGCAGGGGAACTGAAGACACCCGTTCCGCTCCAATCAGTCCCGTCCCGAGGCACAGGGGCTGCCCCGTCGGCGTGTCGTAAGATTCGCCGACAGGTCGAGCAGCCAATGGGAGGCGGTGCTCCGGGTGGGGCCGCGGGGGCCGGGTGCGGCGCACTCGACGGCCCGGGGCCGGCCGGCCGTTTGGGACTATGGGCTGCTGGTGCCTGTCTTCACTTTCTCGGCCTCTCGCTCACCGGCTTCTCCCTTTGTGCTCGTCTCCTCCTGCCGCCATGCACTGCCGCCCTGCTTCTGTCCCGCTGTGGCCTAGCGGACTCCGCTTGTCGCCGCGCCACTGAAGGAACGGAGAAGGTCGGTCGCCCGGCACCCCATGCCGCGGCCTCCTCCCGCCGCCGTCCCGAGGACCTGCATGGACGGGCATGGGGAGACCTGTGTCTTCCTGTGCTGCTGGGGCTCAGCCCGCGCACCGCCGCAGACCGCGCCGCCGTTCACTCGCCGCCCTCGGCCTCTTCGCTTCCTTGGGACTGCTGCTGGGCTCAGGTACTGGGGCGGGCCGGGCCGGATCCCGAGTGGGGCTGCTTGGGGCCGGGCGGCTGCCGCCGCGGTCGGTGCAGCGGAAGCCTCGGCCTCGCCGCGTCGGTACCAGGGCTGCGGGACGGCGATGCGGGCTCAGCCGGTGTGGGCGCGGACTGGTTTGGGAATGAGAGGTGATCGTTTGGGCAGCATGCGGAGATCTCCGTTCACGGAGTGCCCCGTGTTGCCGCCCTGTGTGAGGCGGGGGAGTGTGGAGGAAAGGATTTATTAGGCTATTTGATAACTTGACTGACTTGCTTAGCTAGGCTAATTTATTATTTATCAAGATATCACAAATCATAATTGAAGGGAAATATAAGAAAAGGTTTCATGCTTTGAAAGTCAGACTCTGAATCAACGTTACCTGTGTAATTTTATTTGGCATAAGCCTTTTGTGTGTCTGAAAACATAACATTTGATTGGTTTTTTCCTGTTCTTTTGCAAAGCTACATACTACTTGCACAAACATCAAGTGAGAATTTTAGTGGTTACTAAAATTCCTTGTTATGCTTGGCTGCAGGTTGGAAACTTCCTCCTGCTTTGTAATGTCTTAGGATTTTGACTGAGGATTTGTGTTAGCTACCCATCGCTACCAAAACATGTAGCGATTATAAGTTAATGGTTTCCATATTCAAAGTAAGTGAATATTCAAAGTACTGGCTCACAGAAGAGTCAGCTAAAGGGCAGGCAAAGAAATTGCTAATATCCTGTCATCACTGTGTGAATTGCAGAAAACAACTATGCTTAAAAATTACAAGGGCTACTTTACTACTAAGTGCATTTTCCACTCCTTGTGTCTCAGAAGTGTAGGAACATTTTAATTAGGCTGTTAGAATCAGACTAGACCCAATCCTATTTTACTTTGAAGACAAACAAAACAAGTGGGAAATGTTGTAAAACCAAGTTTAAGAGGAGTAACAAAGGAGTATCTCTTAGGTATATTGTATTTTCTTTTTCCCTCCAGTTCACGTATCATTGTGAGCATTTTTGTGGTGTTCAAAATTTGCTTTATTACAGTTTGAAAATACAGGTTAATGTATGCACAGCTGAATTTTATAGGTCATAAAATGAACAAAAAAGCACAGCATGCTTTTAGTTCTGGATGCTCAGACAGCTGTTGCATGAAGTGTTGCATATTTTATTTTTGAAGGTCAGTTTTCTGTTATGGCTGGTTTTAACTCTTTGGATGGGAGGGAACCTGATATCTTCTTTGACAGGTGTGCTTGTTTTAACCCTTATGGAATGAATAGCTCTGTTTCATTTAGTGTGGTCTGTAGACTTTTTTATTTTGTTCCTGCTTCTCATTAGTACTTGTGTAAAAGTACCTGCAAGAAGATAGTTGTTAACTGCCATGAGAATTTGGATCAGGATGGTAAGAGCTGTAGAGGAGAGGACTGTGAAAGTCCAGTTTGTTTGCTGGGATGGTAATTATGCCTTCTTTGTGGAAATTAGGTGGCCAGACAGTTCTGTTTGGTTTGATCATGCAAATTGAACTGGATACCTGTTGTGTATGTCTGATAAGTACTTCAGTTTTTTGTGGGGAGAGGGTTTCTTTACCCTTTGTCTTATTAATGAATTAAATTTTAGAGGTACTGCTATTCCAGTGTGTGGATTCCTTTTCTGGCAACTTGCACTTCAGACGGCTGTGGGTTTTTTCCACTTAATAGTCTCAAAAAGCAAGCAGTGAAGCTTTAGCTATGGTACTGTCAGGGAAATAAAGCAAACTGAGTGTGTGGCCTGCCTGATTCCCTATGTTCCTCCCACCTTGGCTTTCTGGAAGGGAAACTGTTTTCTGCTTAATTTGGTCTGGTTTTGTCTAAATGTGCATCACTGCTTCTTCCACATCCTTCTGAGGGGGAGGTTTCTGTTTAAAAGTTCAGAAACATGTGGAAAGCACTGAAAAACAGAGTAGTTAACCTAAGCCCAGAATTGCATCTTCACCTTGATATCTAGAAAGAAATGCTGGTGTCATTCTTTGCAGGAATTACTGCTCTTAACTTCCATAGAGAGTATCAAGTAATGGATTAAGTTATACATGGATCATCTCAGCCTTTGAGATGGTTTGTATTACTGTCGTTCTGCCTCCAAGCACCTTTTTCTCTATGACATAGCTTTTCCACAGTAGTTAACTCTGTAAATTGGTTGGTTGTTTTCAAAGGTACTTGTGAATGTGGAATGGGTTATTGCTTGATTTCTCTCTGCCATCTGTTTTGTGCTTAGGTGACTGCCAGCTGCAAACACCTTGTCGAATCCAGGAGTGCACTACCAATTTTGTATCCTTAACTTCACATCTGAATTTGGCTCTTGCGGACTTTGATTTGGAGTTCTGCAAGGCCTTGCGAGTGTACTCTGCCTGTACCTACCGCAATTCCAAAGTATGCCGTGGAAACCTAGTTTACCATTCTGCAGTGCTTGGAATCAGTGATCTCATGAGCCAGAGAAACTGTTCCAAAGATGGACCGACATCCTCCACTAGTCCTGAAGTGATCCATGATCCCTGCAGTTACAGAGGCTACACAGAACCGAGACAACATCACGCAGAAAGGAAGACTCCTGCTACTGCTTATGTATTTTGTGGCTTCTTTGGTGATCCTCATCTGAGGACTTTTAAGGATTACTTCCAGACGTGCAAAGTGGAAGGTGCTTGGCCCCTTATAGACAATAACTACTTATCAGTACAAGTGACCAATGTGCCTGTGTTCCCAGGATCCAGCGCTACTGCTACGAATAAGGTATGGATTGTTATTAAACATTGTGTGCACACGAAGAAGTAAAAGGCCAATACAGTAGAGTAAGTCAGCTAGCTTTTAACAGTTAAGAAGTGTAGCAGCTTCAGAATCTTCCACATAATAGTCTAAGAAAGTAAAACTGTTAGCCTCGTCTGAGAATCAAACAAAACTTGAAACAAGTCATTTTCTGCCTTCTGCCCTTGCCTGCCACAAGAAAACACTACATGTCACCACTTTAAGGATACTACATGTAGTGCTTTAAAACACTACAAGTTTGCAGTGTATGTGACTGCCTCTGCATAAGTAAGAATTCAAGGCAAGTAGCAAGCTAAGAGTGTAAGTCTCTGCTTTTCATAAATTGCATAGCCATAACAGTAGAAACTAAAAAATATTGCCAGAGTGGCACAAGAGATGAATTACTTAGGGGTCAAGCCAGAGACAACAAGGAGGACCGTGAAGAATTGTGAGGAGGTAGCAAAAAACCTATATTGATGCAAAATGGTTGTCTGAAGGTCTTAGTATCCTGGCTTAACAAAACAAACTAGCAGCCTGAACATTCTGCTGAATCTACATCCCTATTCAGACAGGCGAGACTTCAGACTGATCTATCAGTGACTTCAGGTGGCTAGATGAGGGGTACACAGGTGAGTTTTGCTAGATTAGAATCATAGAATCATAGAATCACCAGGTTGGAAGAGACCCATCGGATCATCGAGTCCAACCATTCCCATCAAACACTAAACCATGTCCCTCAGGACCTCGTCTACCCGTGCCTTAAACACCTCCAGGGAAGGTAAATCAACCACCTCCCGGGGCAGCCTGTTCCAATGCCCAATGACCCTTTCCATGAAAAACTTCCTCCTGATGTCTAGCCTAAATCTCCCCTGGTGGAGC
>WAAB01007726.1:74158-102106 GCA_013389865.1 Piaya cayana | reverse complement strand
GAGTCCAGTGAAGAGCAACAAAGCTGGTGAAGGGGCTCGAGAACAGGTCCTATGAGGAATGGCTGAGAGAGCTGGTGTTGTTTAGCCTGGAGAAGAGGAGGCTGAGAGGAAACCTCATTGCTTGCTATAACTACCTGAAAGGTGATTGTAGAGAGGAGGGTGCTGTGCTCTTCTCTGAAGTGACCAGGGACAGGACAAGAGGGAATGGCCTCAAGCTCCACCAGGAGAGGTTTAGGCTGGACATTAGGAAAAAAAAATTCACAGAAAGGGTCACTGGGCACTGGAACAGGCTGTCCAGGGATGTGGTTGACTCGCCTTCCCTAGAAGTGTTTAAGGGATAGTTGGATGAGGTGCTAAGGGGGATGTTTTAGTGTTTGATGGGAAAGATTGGACTTGAAGATCTGGTGGGTCTCTTCCAACCTGGTTATTCCATGATTATATCATGTATCTTATTAAAAATATACTTCTAAGGGATACCCAGGGAAACTTTTCCAGAAGTGTTTATGTAATTTTGGTTGCTAAGAACAATATGAAAATATCCCTCATGGTTCTGTCTCCCTGAAAAACAATTAAATTAAGGTCTTACGTATTTTACAACTATTTTAAATCAGTCTGACTATCTGTCTGTCTGTCTGTCTATCTACCTATCCTCTATTTTAAAGGCCTTGAGAATGTAGAATTGATAAAGGTGAAACATTCCCAGTTGTAATCCACTGCTGCATATCTCTAACAACCTACACTAAATGCAGAAGTAGATAAGTCAGAGAAAATGATGAAATGGCAGATGCTGAAATACTGTTTGTCCTGGTTATTTCTGAATATATAGTAAGCAAATTTTAAATATTTAGTTGGGATTATATATCTAACGTGTCTACAAGAAATGAAACTAGATATGATGTTTTAATAGTTTGTAAACATTCACATAAGCAATTGTGCTGTGTTGTTATACTAAATGGGAAAAAGGTTTTTCTTATGTTTGTGTTGACAATGTGCTTCAGAAAAATGAGATTACATTCAATAAAAGCATGTGGAATGAAACATGTTTTTTTAAACAAGGTGTTTCAGGAGTAGGGCATTACATCTATGGCCTTGATTGGAACATTGAATCAAAATCCTGTTTTAAAAATAGATAACACAAGCCCTTAATGTCCTGGGAGGGGAAAAGAAGAAGGATCTCTTTAGCTGAGCAAGCAATTCCTTCTCCTGAAACGTGAACATGAGTGAAATATTTCACACTATAAAACCCAAAGGTCAGCTGGCTGAAGTGTGTTCTTGAACTTGATGGGAGAGAAAGATTTATAGCACTGACTGCTGCAAAAAACACACTGATGAAGGATATGTATTCATCTGACTTGTGACCAAGGAAGTAGAGTAAAAAATAAAAAGAAATATTATTATCACTTGAATTAGATTTTTGGACAAAACCAAGTCCAGTAATAGAACTCTTTGCTAAAGGATGTTGAGTCAAAACTTTGTTGCTATCTGAATATCACAAACATGAAACTCTCTTTTTTATAGATTGGAAATAAGGACGAGCAGCAGCTTATGCAAGTCAATACTTTCTAGTCAAACCAAGTGATCCTATTTCTTGAAAATAATTTGTTCAGATATTTTGTGAAATGCCTCACAATAGTAAATATTGCCTATATATTTTTTTTTTAAAGTAGAATAAAGGCACAATGAAACAACAGTTTCTTCCTTAGCTACAAGAAGTCTGGACTGATTGCAGGAGCTCTGAATGTAATAATATTCCTCTTAAGAATTGCCATGTAGCAGTATACTGAACACTGGCTGGTTTTGTATAGAAAATATTTTGCCACCATCTAGGCAGCTGGCTGAGTGGGAAAAGACAGCTTTCTATGTTTCTTCCACCTCCTAAGTTGAAGCAGTTTAGTGTGGGAGGGTTGTTGTAACAAAAGTATCTGTCAGAATTGAAGTCCACAACATCCAAAGTCATGACAGCCAAAGTTCTGAATCTGCAAAAAATGTTACCCAAAGTAGGAGAAGAAATGCAGGTGGCTAGAAAGTATTTCTCTCAGTCACTTGTTTGGCTTGTAGTTCATTAAGTGACATTTTAAGTTTCAGTCAGTTCTGCAGTCTAGCATGATGATGAGACGAGTTCCAGCTTTTATTCTTGGCCTTAATTGCAGAAAGGAATGATTCTGACTAGGGGCTGTGGGAAGCATTTGAAGGGAGATACTCCTGTTATTTCGAACCAATCTATTTCAATGGCTTGCCAGGGCTAGAAAAGTAGACATGTCCTTTGTCACCAATGATTGTATGTAATTCTGAGTGCTGACATCAAAGAAAATATGTCCTACAGGGTGGCAGTGATAGATATGTAAAATCTTTCTCCCATGACAACCTTTCCTTTGCACTTTTTCAATGCCTTTGAATGAAACTGTAATGCCTCTTGTATTCTGGGCAGTAAGCTGACAGTGAGCAGGATATATTTGCTAAGTGATGGGATTTGTAAGCTATGTGTCCTTATGGGTAGTTCAGGAGTCTTTTATATTTGAGTGTCAGGACAGATGGAACTTTGGGTGTGCACATGTGTGCTGGAAGGAATGGAAGTTTGTGCCCTGTACCATCTCATGGAGCTTCGAATTTAAATTTTAATTTCCTTGTTTAAAAATCAGTTGAAACTATATTTAAGCAGTATGTTCTAGTTTTACTACAACTTACTACAGTGCACTACAATTTGTATAGTAAGCAGGTCCAGGGAGGNAGTTTTTTACGGAAAGGGTCATTAGGCACTGGAATATGCTGCCCAGGGAGGTGGTTGATTCGCCTTCCCTGGAGGTGTTTAAGTTACGGGTGGACGGGGTCCTGAGGGACATGGTTTAGTGTTTTGTGGGAGTGGTTGGACTCGATGATCCAGTGGGTCTCTTCCAACCCGGTGATTCTGTGTGTGTGATTCTGTGTGTGAAGATATGTCATGAGCTGAGTTAAAAACTGGTATCTTGTTCTACAGAGCTCAGAAAAATGTGTCTTGATTACTACATCAGTGTGTTGCAAATGTGTGCTCTTGTTTTTGTGGAGAATGCCACCATTTTCTCCTACTCTAGAAAATACTTGGGTTGCATGATCCTTGCGCAAGTTTAATCTGAAGTGAATTTGGTAAGATTTTCAGGAAAAAATCCCACTATTTCTTGTTGAATTTTTAGTTAATAACTTTGTATCATCTTAACTCAGTTCTTGTGTGTGATTCCATAAATATACAACAATGACTATCCAGAAAAGAAATATATTTTTCACACATCAGCCTCCATGTGAGCACTGACCTCAAATGAAGGGAAAATCAACACATTTGATCAGGAAATTACAAGATTTTAAAAAAATATACCAAAAAGAAACTAAATAATTTAACCATCAGCTTAATCATTCAATACAGTGAGTAAATAACAGAGGAAGCAGTTTTGATGCGATATGGGAAATACTTGTGGTAAAATGAAGTATTTGCAGGAAACATATGCAAATATTTTCTGTATAGACAAAGAATGAAAATAGGAAACAAATGTAAAACCAAGACCATTTCCTCTCAGAGGAAGGAGCGGTTCTCGCTAGCAATGCCATCTGCTATGACAGGAGAGTTAACTTTTCCAGTGTCCATGACTATGGAGTATTGTGTCTGTTCTCCAGAAAGGTATTATAGTGTACACAGAGATTTCAGTGCAAAGGAACAAAATCAGGGTTGTGGATACTTTTTTTCAATATCTTCCTATATAGAATAAGAGTAGATTATGTAACATATTGGATAAAATACTATATTCAGTGTAGCAGAAGAGATAATATAGATTGTATAATCTCTGTAACTAAAGAATCTTTATATGGGTTAATTGGATATCATCATATGATCTTACCTCTAGCTAAGTAAAAATTGATATTGTTTATTGGCTGCTTGGCACCACAGTTGTTTCTTTTTAACATTTGCCTATGGGAAGTCCCAGGCAATAACTCACTATCACATGCTTTTTTAATTTATTATGGTTAAAAGGGTACTTAAGCCTTTTAAAAGATTTGTGTTTTAATTGTCAGTCTACAAAAGGCATATTTTAGTATAGATGATCAGCTGGTACATTACAGTAATTCATACCTCTTGATTCATTTTTTTTTGTATGCCCCATTAAAGCAGAAATGAGAAACACAGGGTGAAAAAATCCAAGAGAGCGTAACTCAGAAAAAAAGATGTATCTTTCTTCCTTTTTTGCCACTTCTTGCTTATTCTAATGATTTTTTATTATTATTTTCTGTGTCTTTGAATTTAAATTTAAACACACCTTGCTTGTATTTTTTCCAATACTAACTGCGGCGTCTATATCTCTAGTGCTGCATAGCTAAGAATAATCTTGACTGCCAACAGAGGTTTTGAAGAAACTTTTTGCATATTATTTCAATGACTTTAATGAGATGGAAAAATAATGAGAGGGAAAGAAAGCTCCCTTCCATGACTCTCTACATAGTCAATGGAACCTCTTATTGTTTTTGAGTGTTTCGTATATGCAAACCAGCATGCTAAACATAGGGGTCTTCTGAATCTCATTGCTCTTGGCTACATCAGTGATAACAGTCTTGTGTTGTGTGTTCATATTAGAGAAATAAAAAGTAGAAGGCTGTGAAAGAATCTGCTGTGTCTTACTGTTTCTGTCAGAAATTCTCTGTGGATGCTTGATATCTTTTGTCGTATTTTTAGTGCTCACTTCTGACCTTTAAAGATCTACTGAAGGCTGTTCAATAATACTGAAGCTAGCTGTTACGCAAATAATAGAGAGAACAATCCTAGCCTGTGGTGTCCAAGTCATCACCAATGTTTAACCTAGCCTAGTTTAAATCCCTGGTGGTTTTTTTGCCTAATATCTGTCATGAGAGATGGGAAACAAATCTGCTGGAAGAGTCTTAACAAAGGCCAAAACAAATTAGAAAACTAGTTTTCAATGTTTTCAGCTCTCTGAAATGTTGTTTCTCCTCTGATTGAAGGGTCAAACTACTGGTACGGTTGTTTTAAATCTATTGAATATTTTTGATTTAAAATATGGAAGTATGGGATATCCAACCTGGTAAATATCATGTAAGTCATAGGTAACATGGAACTTAACGAATCTTACAAGAGATAGTTGAGCAAATGCTATTTGAAGGCTATTTGCAGACTCAGTAGTTGTCCTGGTGTTACCTGAGTTGTGGCAGTGTTTTAGTGATATTCTAATTAAATTTTTGGTATTTGTTAAGAGATGCTTATACTTCCTGTCTTTGTCATATAGGTCTATGTTAGGCCAGGGGAAGTGTTATTTCCTCCTCTTGCCCCTTTTCCAGATATTCTAGACCCTTGCTTGCAAAGTGAGTCAGTATTTGGAACTGGATTGTCCTTCTCCAGGATATCATCTTTTGCCATTCATTTACAAAACTGGCATATAAAAGTGAGAAACAAATTATTTATAAAGCTGAACTGTTTGTATGAAACTGCTGGAACTATGAATAGAGTTAGTTGCAGGTAACCTCTCTTGCCTGCTCTTTGAGCATCCAGAATGGAGATAATTTTTTTGTTGTTCTCCATATGCAAAGGACAGTACTTTGTAATAAACAAATTCTTTGTTTTGCCACTCACTCCTTTTTGTTCTTATCTCAAATGACTGACCATCAGTTATATCTGACTGCATTTTCAGGGGAGTAGCTACACTGATGTTCCAAGTTACACCTGGAGAAGGCAATTATTTGGAGTTCTGTATTCTTATAGGAAATCTATGCCACTTTGAGTGAGTAAGTTGCAGGCAATTCTTAATTGATGTACATTAGGTTTTGACATGCTTGTTCAGCACATGGCACAATGTAGAATTACTGGGGAGAAAATTAAGTCTGCCCTGTAAGTACTTAACTCCCACAAAGGCCTTGGCAATTGACAGTCTAAGAGACCCAGCAATGCTTCCTTTCTGTTTAAGAGAAGCATATCTACCTTTGAAATACTGCGTGCCTTAACCACACTTTTCCTTCTTTCCTTTTAATCCTTCTTATTCCTTAGGAGAGACAGAAACAAGATAGTGCAAGCCAGATGGCAATCTGAGGTGTTAATTTATGCACTTCCCTTGAGTTTCTCAAAGAGTTTTAAAACTTTACGTGAGTTCAGTGACAGTAGGTAAGAGGAAAGGGGAAAATAAAGCTGTCTGTGCTTAATTTTTACATTGTTTAAGTTAATATGTTAATTCTTATTTAGCAAACCAATGAGACAAAATTAACTTGAAATATTTATCTTTTTCTATATACCTGTGATAGTTTCAGCCTGGATGGGCTTTAAATTACAGTAGAAAAAAGGAGAGAGCAGGGAAGGACGAAGAGGGTTTTAGAGCCAATTCAAAATAAATTTGATTTTGGGAGAAGTTTATGGGAAGACTCAGTATATTTTCAGCATTAACTACTTATACAGCTTGGCTTACATAGAGAGGAGAGAAACTTGGAAACTTAGTGCCTTTCTCAAAATCACAGCAGGCTCTTCAGAGAGCTTGGTTGCAACTCAGACCTGCAAAGTCTCAGAGAAGTGCTACTTCTCTTTCTTTCTACCTTTCTTTCTCTTCATTTTTGCTGCCTGCCTCTTTCTTTCTCTCTCTTTCTATTATACATCTGTTGCAGAAGCCCAAA
Organism: Piaya cayana; assembly: GCA_013389865.1. Classification (NCBI taxonomy): domain Eukaryota; kingdom Metazoa; phylum Chordata; class Aves; order Cuculiformes; family Coccyzidae; genus Piaya; species Piaya cayana. Next base: position 95,479 of record WAAB01007726.1, on the reverse strand, counting down.
CTTGTCACCCTCCACAGAAGATCTGCACAGGAGTACTGCAGTGCCATTGGAGGAGTGCCAATCAAAGGCCAGGTAAAGAGAGAAGGGCAGCCATCCAAAAATATTTTGCTAATCTGAAGAAGTGGTTGAATTTTCCAAGCTTTATTTCTCAGCCTTTCCTGCTCCCACAGGTCTGACAAGCAGTACTCACTGGGCCCTCCTTCTTGTGCACTCAATGCACTCCCTCTTTTAAAATCTTGCTGAAAAGGAAAACCCTGCTCGCAATAAAATTCTTGGGAAAATGATTGCTGTTAAACACCTCAGAGGGGGTGATTAATTCTACTACCATACATAATAGCATCACCTGCTGTACTGCTTCTAAAATCCTTAAGCTGTTTTTGCTGCATAGAGGGAGAAATGAAAGCTAATCTAAAACATAGCAGACACTGATTAGTAAATTGATGTCTCAGCAGCACTGAGACTAGATCGATATCTGAGTCAACAGATAGGCTGGTTGCTTTATGAGCATTTTAAAAAATAGCAAATATAATGCAAGAAGTGTTGGAATGGGTGGGATGAAAGATATTCCTTTAGCTACTTTGAGACAGACCCATCTGAAATTGCACCAGGGACACTGAAGAATTACTGCAGATAATGAGTCTGGTTTTTTTTCTTTTTTTTTTTTCTGCTTTGCCATTAGAATTGTTTAGTTGAGAGAAGGGATTTGATTTTACTAACAGTCTCAAAAGCTTAATGTTCACAACTGCCTCCAACCTGATACACAGCTGCTACAAATTTGGGAAGTTATAATTTTCTGTCTTCCTTCTATTTCAAATACTGTACCATCAAAGTTTTTTTGTCTGGTTTTGTTTTCTGTTGCATAATGCCTTTTAAGAGAAGGAGCTAAAGTTCAGTGAGATATGAGTCAGAAAAGTAGGATAGTCTGAAGAAGGTTGCGTAAAAGATTTTTCACCTTCTAATGACTTACTTGCCTAGTAAGGGACAGAGTTGAGCACTTGAAGAGTTCACAAGTGAGCTGAGATGCAAAATAAGAATAATACTATGACTCCTTGACAAATGTTACTTGAAAGTGGTGCTGCTGACAACAGGTTGATGAGCGTAGACTTGCCCTTTTCTCTCAAAGTGACCCTCTTTCCCATCCTTGTAGAAAGTATTGAACATTCTAGCAGTCTCACTGCTGCTCAATCAGAAATAAAGAGCTACTTCTGTTGACTGAAAACTGGAAGGGCTTTTGAGTAATACTGTGATTTCTCAACTGAGAGGGTGAAGGATGGGAAGGTCTGAATACTACAGTTGGTGGCCAGGCCTAGAAAATCCTTTGTTAGGCTGAAATTGTGCTATGCTCTAGAAAAAAAAGGGCAAATGGATAACTGATGCCTTGTTTGATGACACAGCCTTTTCACAACATGCTTCCTAACACAACTGTACTACAGTATGTAGAGCATATTGCTCCACAATATGCTGGATTTAGATGCTAGCAGCAGAGAATGTAACATGAGAGAAAATTGCAACCAAATAAAGCAGTTTAATATTTTCAACAAAGCAAAATATTCCACAGGCTCAAATCAAGTCAGATAGCACAAGTTTTTATATGAAAATAATTTTGGAGGGCATATTTAATAGGATATTACATTATATGTTAAGCTTTCAAGGGATTACAAAGCTTTATTGTAAATCTTACCCGTAACAGTTTGACCATGTGTATTATTTCAAACCACCTACTACAGTTTCATCTCTCTTCCCAGACTACTATATTTACTAGTTGGATATGGATGCTAGAAAGACAGCACCTTGTGCAAGGTAAAGTGACATGAATTTGTTTAGCTCAACAGTTTGAAGTTTATGGGAAAAGAAGAGATTCTCAGCATAAATAAATTATGAAATACAATTCAGAGGACATAAGAATTACAACTGACCTTTTGAAGAGTAATTGGGACAGAAGCTCTTGTGCTATAAAAACGTGAAGAGCAACAATATAAGTTGAAAAGTGAAAATAATTAGTCTGCTAGAATTAGGAAAATGTGTTTTCTCTTCAAAGGTTACTCATCTCTAGGGTGAAACTGTTCTATGGGATGAAACAGCTGTCTATTTAAAATAACAGCTTGTCAAAGATATTGACTAAAACCCTCAGCTCAGTAAACTGGCAGATTTCACTTGCACTAAGAAAACCTGGCAGAAGAGAATGTTAATTATCATTGGACTGATATAAGTGTGCATGTCTAATTAGTGGCAATTTATATCTTTACCATGGTCAGCAAATAGTTAAGCCCTTAGGCCTGACTTTTCCTTGCACAGATTAGAGTAAATAATAAAATCTCCCAAAGAATCCAAATTTCATAGCAAGAGCTTGTTTTTGCTTTTCTGTTATGTCTCCCTCAGAAGGCAAGTGTCCCTGTTCTTGGCTTCAATGGATTGAATATATCTTGCCAAATATGGGATAACTGCACATAGTCCTGTATAGCACAGCACATAGCTGTACTATGTGGGCTGCTGATGGGACATGCTGTTATAATTCATCATAGGCTAAAAAAATCTGAAATAGGTGTGATGCATCATGCTATGGAACTATCCAGTTCTCTGTGTTAGGTGTAAAGGTAGGATTAATGTACATGTCAGTATTGTATATACTAAAAATCAGGGGACTTTGGACTGTTTGTCATAGACTCACATTGATTATAAAAGTACTTTCTCAATTTTCTTCTATTACTGGCTGGATTATCCTCATTTTTACTTCCCAAGGAAGCAGATCTTTTTCCCAGGGTCATTGTTTGCTCTCCCATAACCTTCCCACTCTTCAGCACTCTTGAGAAGTATTTTGTTTTAGTGTGTTGTCTATTCCTGCAGTGATAGAGTAAACATTTGCTTTGTTGTCTATTATTTAGCTCCCTTTTTAGTTCATATTGTTTATCATGGTAACCTCACCTACTTTCTGTGTGCAGTCATTCTTTGGGAAATGACTTTTGAGGATGATGAGATTAAAAGATAACTTTACTGTAGTGCCAGGTGGACATCTGAAAGAGGGAAAGAAGGATGATGATACATCATTTTTGCGTTTATATAATATACATTCATATTGTTCCAGTTGCACTGCTGGACTTACTAGAGTTCTGTCATCTGTTGAAACTTTCATAAAGGTAAAAAACAGAATATCTTTTCTAATCTATAGTGGATGCTGTTGCAAGGGGCAAAAGGCAGCTTTTGGAATAAATCACAAGGATTTTGGCAGGTAGGGCAAGATCTGTAGGATTTAAATTGTAAATGTCATACAAATTTAACTGATAGTTATAGTTATGGTGTAGCTGGGAACCCAGAACTCAGCCCGTATCCCTGCACTGTCTGCATAGTCCTCAGTTTCTTCTCTCTGTGTAGTTTACACAGAAACTGGTTTGAAATTATGGACTAAAAAGAAGCAAATAGGTTATTCATAGTCACTTTCACAGCAGAGCAATTGACCAGTAGGTAAAGGAGCTTGTGGGGTGAACATCAAGCAGTCCTGTATCACCTTCCATGCCAGAAAGCCCCACTATGTTCAGACTCCCTGTTAGGCGCGTTCATAGGCTGGAGATGCACTAATTAGTGCTTCAGTGCAGAAATCTGAGGCAATCTACAGCAGGGATGTCCCCAGGCTGTTCCTGCCATAGAAAAATGTTATGAACAAGCCATAAGCAGATTTTAAATGCTCAGTGGAAAATGTCCCTGTTTATGCAGAAGGGGTCCCATAAGACAGTCTTTTGTATACAATTGTAGAAAGCTGATAGAAAAAGACCATGTATGTGCTGGAGGAGTTATACAGCACTGTAGCTGAGCTGAACCATAATAACTGAGCAGAACAACAGTTTGGCACATCTTGTTTAATACCGCTGAAGATACTGCCACAAGGATGCTTGCAATGGAGTCTCATGTCAACATCTGGACAGTGACAGGTCTGTATATGTGAAAGCTTCAGTGTAAATATTAGCCTGTAAAAAAGGCCCTAATAAATTAATTTTTTAGCAAATGTTCTGCTATACATGTGTCTAACGAGGAAGATGTACAATAAACCCCAGCCTGGAACTGCATCCCCAGGAAAGTCAGTGTAAAACAAGATCCAGTAAGAAATTTAAGTTCTTTCTACTTTCCCATTTGAGATAATTTGAATAGATGGCAAAATGGTGACCTCCACAGAGAAAGAATGATCTAGAAGTTAAGGTGTTAACACAGAAGCCAGTGTCATTCTCTGTTTTATCACATTTATCTTTGTGACCTTGAACACGTTCTTCTATGTCTTGGATAATGGGGACTGGATAAGTACCATCAATAGACAAGTACTTCTGCAAGGAGAAGATTAATAGTACTTCAAGACTCCTTATTCTCTCAGACAAGAGCAAAATGAAGTCTAGTGGCTGGAAGAAGTTCAAACTGGGAAAGTGTGATTATTTGGAGGTTTTTGGACTGTCTCAAATGATACATATGATTAACAAACCTGTTTGTCCAGGTTGAGAATTTTTTTTCTCTTTTCTTTTTTTTCCTTTTTTTTTTGAGAAAAATCTAAGGAATAATGTCTCATAACAACTCAAACTACCACTTTGGTTAAATACTTCTTTTTTATGATGGAAGTTTCTAATGTATTTTAGCCAGTGGAAAGTTCCAGCTTCTTTAAGAACAGTTTTGTAAGAAATTTGTCTAAAATAAAACAAAGAGCTAATTCTGCTGAAATTAGCAAAAGACCATTTAAATCTGTTTTCCTACTTATATATTCCTGCTCAACAGCTCTGGTTAGGCCTAGACATTAACTAAACATAACTACCTTCCCACAGCCTTGCCACGGAGTATTACTTCAGACCTAGTCTTATGCAAATTAGATTTTAAAAGTTAGGAAGGGAAATTCTGAGAATGAATCTTGATAAAACATAGGAATATTTGTCTTTATTTTTAAAAGATATAGCTTAAACTGTTAAACTTATTGAATTTATACAAAAGAACATAAAAATCTTGTTTATTCTGGCATAAACAATGTCATTCAAAAAGGATAGCTTAGAACACAAAACATATGGACAGAAATAGTATTATTACTATATGAATACATATTTGAGGAATTTGACAAACTAAGTGGCCTGGGTTATGTAATCACAGACAAAATAACAATACTTGCAAGTGTTTGACATTATTAACAAATGCAGGACATCCTATTCAGTCTAATTATCATGCAACAAAATATAGAAAAAACATAAATGAATATGGAAAATGCATACTCTGTTGAGGTCTATTATTTAACTTGATACACAAAGTAAAATAAGAGAGAGGAATGAGGTTTGAATGTTAAGTATTTTCACTTCATGGCTTAGAAGTTTTCAGAAAATTAATACAGACATTGGTCAGTGAATAGCATGCATGAAATTCTTCTGACATCTGGGAGATCTTAGATTATGGTTACTAAATCAAACAGAAAAAAATACCCATAAGGAATTGTATTCTGCAAATATCCACACAAACCAGTGAAAGTATACATATGAAAAGAGGAAGTTAAATAAGGCTACTGGAGTGCCAGGTGCACAGGAGGGATACAACAGGGTAGTTGAAAGGAGAGATGACCGTTTTCTCAAAAATAGACTTTTCAAAGCAGCTGGATGATTCATACCTGCAGAGTAATTGAACGATAATGTAACAAGGCTTTGTGCCTATCCTGGTTTGCTTTGCCCAGCCATTTCAATGATGGATTCTCCTTCAGTCAGCTTGGAGGCAACACGGAAGAGAGCTAAGTATTTTGGATGTTTTTACTCTTCACTAAAACCTTTGAAATTATGGACAGGTCAAGCTTCTACCTTGAGTCTGAGACCTCTCAGTTAGTGGCTTTGAAGGCTGTTAATGTTTGATGGCTGGTAAAGAGAACATTAGAGTCTTGAACTCTTCCAGACTCCTGTATTATGCTGTGAGTCAGATTCACTTGATCCTGCAGCAGTTTTGCGGGCTGTAATAGTCTTTGAAACAATACTGTACACGATTTTCAGCCAATTTCCAACTTCAATTGTGCTACTTTGCATTAAATTGCCTATGCAGTTAACTGGTAGTTTTCTTCCTGAATCTCAAGGACTACCTACCTTTCTGGAGTGTTTCTGTGCTTAATTTTGTTTTGAAAGCTCTGTATGAAGAAAAGGACTATGAAAATCTTCAGACAGTAAGAAAGATCTTGGTGCTCTTTTGTTCTATTTTACCCCTTTCTATGACAATTGCAAAGTACATAAGACATATTTCCATTCCATGCAGTTAAGATGGTTATTTTATTTTATCAAGGTGCGTAATTCTCCTGAAGATGTTGAAATGAAGTGTTGTATTTCACAAAGGTATTGCAGATTTCTAGAAACTTTCCATGGACCAAGGCAAGACAGTGCTGCATTTGCCACTGAATAACAGAAGCATTCCAGTCAAGTAATTTAAACTGATGTTCTGGACTCCCTTATTTTAAAACTAGATTAATACTTCCATCTTCTATGCCAGTTACAGCTCAAGTACTTAGTCTCAATAATTCTTTTTTTATGCATGTGTACAACTCTTACCATAATCAATATTAGTTTAAATTTCATTGAGTTATAACTAAATCCAATACAAATTAGAATGCATTTTACATACATATTGAAAAGTGTATTTGTAAGCCTTTGGTATCAAATAATTAGATATTTTTATTAGAATTTAGAGCTGTGTATATATTTACATATCCCATTCTTAACAAAAATATACTTTTGATAAAATAATTTTCAGTAAGTATCTTTGAATTAATTCTTCATTCAGATCACTGCAATGAATAGAACACTATTTCAATGCTAAAAATGAAGTGTTACCCCAAAGAAACACAAGGTTACCATAAAAAAATATCACTTAAAATTTCTCAATGCAACATTTATTAATTCAGCAGGAGTTTGTCCAATATTTCAAGAAGTTTACATCCTTAATTTTCAGGCAGAAATATTTTAACTCAATATTTCTATTCAAACCTTCCTCTCACATCTGATAAAATGCATTACAACACAAATTTAACATTCTGTTGAATGTTAACATTGTAATACACGTAACAGGCTTTTTCACTTTAAGCTGGAATGACACAGAATACAACATATGTACTATATAAGTAAAATACTAAGAAGGAAATCAGCTTCCACAATTAACTCTTGACACAACTGAAGACCCAGTCTGAAGCGAAGTAAGACAATTGTTTTAGTACAAAATTTAGCAGCATTGTCATGGTACTGTAGGCAGCTGCAAATTCTGACATTGTTCTTGCTAGGGTCAAAGATACTTTCAGGCTACTGGTCTTTAACACAGATGTTTTTCTGAAAAGATGCCTGGCAATCATGTCCTTTTTTTCCTCTTGTAGTGCCTGTGAGTTTGCAGACATATCCATTCATCACCTTATATTTATATGAGGCTAAAAACTGTTTAGGGTATTAGCTTTGTGGTGACCTGTCACAAAATATTTCTTTCGGATAAAGCATGCCTCAAACAATCAAAAAAGTTTTTGGGACTTTTAATTATAGTATAAAGATTGAATCCATTCTAGTTTCTTTAAGAAATATAATAGCCAATATTTCAGTTTTAAATCACAGTTAAGAGAAATGCACAGTCACCTCTCCTTGTGTCCCTAGAATCTCAGACCCTAGGTGCAGTAGCTGCAATTAAAAGGAAGAATAATACTTTGGAATGGGTAAAAAAGATGTGTTTCTTTTTCCAGACTTTTGGATAATCTCACGTAGATTGACTTCAGCTTCTTAAAATGCATTGCAACAGACCAACTGCATCTCATTTTTGTGTCTCATTCACTCTTCAAAGTGAGCTTTCTGGTGTTTGCTATTTTGTGATGAGCTGTTATATGAAGTTCTGTGGTGTTAACTCTATAAATACTGCTTGATGGATTACAATTTGTAAACAATTTCTCCCTTAAAGTCCATGTGGCTTGACTAAAGATAAGATACCAATGTGTTGGGGCATATTTTTCCTAAGATAAGTTGCTATTTAATTAAATCTTTTTCATTTCTATCACATGTGAAATATGAGATCCCTGGTATTAAAAGGGGGAGAGAGCAGAAAGAATGAAACCTTCTTCTTGTAATTACAGGACGCAAACCCTGTCAGAGAAAAGATCTAGACCTCTCATTATATTGTTTTCTTTTCCTGCTTAACTGTCCTTTTGCAATTTTTTTCTGTCTTGCTGATAGCTACCAACCTCATGGACACATTTTTCTACCTACCTTTATAGTGTTCAAGTAAAATCAGGGCCCCAGAAGACAAGTCTAAAGGAATCAGGAGGCTAGTCACATTGAACAAGTTGAAACTGCTCAATATAGCATATCAAGCAAGTTCAAGGTAAGCATACAGGATTCATGATCACAGGTGGGATAAGGCACATACGATAAAGCCAAAATATTAGTTTTGCTGCAAAAATGAAGGTTAACTATATATCTGACCTCAAACTTATGGTGTGGGTTTGGGAACCTAGCATGTGTTTTTATTGACTTTGAATCCAGATGTGAGCTGTAACAGCATCAAAGATCCTTCCATACTAGTTTGAGCACGGTTTTATTGGACCAGCTTGCTCAGCCTCCAACACTTTTCTTCCAAGAGGAATGTGAGGACTTTCAAAACTCAGTGGTCTTTATTTTAATCTATTTTCAGTGGAAATGTGTACCTTTGATAATCTTAAAGTAGCTGCTGACAAAATTTATGCATGTGGTTAGGAAATTTGGGGGAACAGAGGGTCAGTGAGGTAAGAAGAAGAAGGATATTCAACTTGAATAAGAAATTGAATACATCATCCTTTGCATTGCATTGTTTTATAGCTTTTTTTTAATGAATGGTAAATATTACCTCTGAAGAAGATTTTCCTTCAAGGGCAATAAAAACCTGCAGACACTATTTATAATCTGTTTATAATAACGGGAAATGCAAATTCTCAAAGTATAAATTTCAATTGTAAATAGAAAATTGTGGTTTGGCAGACTTTTTGCCAGTCTCCTGCAATTTACACTGACTTGTAGCAGGATTATGTAGGAAATTTTTCTGAAATTTTCTAAACTTATGCTTCAAGAAAGGTATATCTGGGCAGGTGTGTATAAGCTTTACATTAAAGTATGAATCCATTTAAGTACCTCTCACTAGGCTTATTTTTCTTAGTGACCTGTAAGTTAGCTTCTTATTAATAGTTTTTTTTCTTCCTTGAAGCTGACTAAAAATTAGATTTGCAAGAGATCTGGGACCTGAGGCTTGTAAGCCTCACTATTACAAATGGGCAGATTTTCAGGGACAAGTGGGAACTGATAATTACTAGGAATCTGAATGAAGTAGCTGTTTTCAGGACTAGGAGGGTGTGCACTGTGGTGAAAACTCTGCCAGTCATCCTCACAGCACTGAGCTGGGTGACTTTTCTGGCAGTTCCCAAGTCATCCTCTAACTTTGTGAATGCCATTTCCCAACAAACAGTTACATCTTGCTGCATGCCACCATCACAAAGCATGTGAGGTCATTGTGCACATATGCTTTCATTGCAAACAGGAAAATCCCATAAAATATACAAACCTGTGATGCTGGGTTTTTTTATTTGCATTGTCGCAGTGGGTAGACATCCATCTTGAAATAAGGATTACCACTTATTACAGGCTGTTCTTATGTTTTAAACAGGATACATAAATTAATTGCACGAAAACTCTATACAGATGAAAAGTATTGTTTCTGGAGAAATTAATATGCCTGTTCAAGGTACAAACCAATCTCTAACCGTACTTACAGCTTTTGATCTTCTCCTACTTGTGGTGGACATCTTGCAAATCCTATAGAAGCAGTTGATTTCAGTCTACAATCAGCTAAAGCTAGATTTCTTTCCTACCAATACATCAGCACCTTCTCAGTGATACAAATTTAACATAAATATGTATTTATGTGTCTACCTTTGCAGCAATAGATACAGGAAGGTTTAGTGCTTAGAGTTAACATTTAAAGAACCAAAACTATCCTAGTCAGAGAATCAGAAATTTCTCATAACCTGAGCCTTGGTTCATGCCAGACTTGATATTTTCAGGAGCAATTCTGAGTGCTGAGAAATTTATAGCTCTGTTGGGTTTGTTTTTTTTCTGTCAGTCTGCTGCTGACACTTTGGATTACTGGCATTTTCTGACCAGTTCTTAAGCTCTTCTCCTCTTGTCCTGTCATTCTCTGACATTCATAAATGTGAAACTCTTTGTCTAAATCAGTGACTATAAATAAAAAAGTAATGATGACCTGTCAAGAAAATGACATTCTCTTTCCCTTATCACATTCTATATATGAAAGTGTTCTTTTCATCCCTATTTCACATACTAATTTCTTTACTGTATTAAATAATATTTTGTACTTTGTGGTTTTAAAATGAAGATTGTAAAGCAGTTTGGAAGCATATAGAAATTCATATTACCTGTTATGTAACATCTGAGATGAATGGGCTGGAAATAATTTAAACCAAGGTCATGGGGGAATTGCCAAGGATTTTATTCAGTAGCTGAAGGGGCTTGATAGAAGGTGATTCAGAAATGCATGAGCTATTTTTTACAGAAGAATTGAGTTAGCTGAAGCATCCAGATCTGAGTGATCATGTTATCCCAGCATCTTCCCTTCCTGTCTCAAGTCACTTATGTGCACCTTCACACCCAAGGACATGAAAATGATGCTTCCTGACCATACTTGTCTCACTTGTAATTCTGGAGTTGTTGATTTGAGACAGGAAGATCAAGTGCCCAACCTACAATTCACATGATGGTGGTAGTCAATGTGAATTGGTTACAGCCAGCCAGGAATTTCACTGTCTTTTGTGAATGAAAAAAAAGGTAATATCCTCTCCTCTGCCTGCACCTGCCCTTACTGTTTCCAGCTAAGACTTTAACTTCACATTAATAATAGTTTTAAGAGTTGGTAAGCATTCTTTTGAGTGATTAGTTACCAACTAAATGCAGGAAATATGCTGGTATTAAGCTACCATGCATCATGTGTGCAAAAGATGGCTCAATGTCATACAAAGACATAATTTCCTATAGAAAATTAGAGTCCACAAAAAGAAAATGTGTGTACACCACAAGCAGATGGCTGATGAATTTTCAAATATATTCATGGATCTTAACTGTATGAAACAGAGGTCAGGACAATCTCTGAGTTGCAAAGGTGAAAAAAATGGTGAACCAGGTTGGTGTCCTGTATATCCCTTCCTGGTGACAGAATGTATGTGCAACTAGGGCCCTTGATCTCTCACTCAAACTTTGGTCCCATCGACTTTAAAGCAGGTAATGACCTTGAAAGAAATTAAAGGAAGACATTTGCAGAAATAAATATATTTTAAATATTATTCCTCTATAAACATCAGCACACATGTATAAATACATTTTTTTAATATCACTGTGTCTTCTGTGCACTTTTCTTGCTCTTATCATTTTCCAGTTAATAATACTACGTACATGCAACACTGTTGTCCTTTTACTGGTATTGAAAGGTTACTGTTGCTTTCCCTCACTGGATTTTGTTTTAGTGTCTTAGTTACAGTATATTAGAATAATGAGGGGGAAGTTGTATGAACCCTACAATCCCCTATGGCCTTTATGCTGGTTTTTAGAATGATAATGAATGTTAATGTAAATAATCAATTTATTCTTACTACCTCTTAGATTTTATAGCCAACTTTGCATTTCACAGTTTTGCTCTAGATAAAATTCTGTGCATTCAGTGCTAAGAGCAATGTCATGTAGTATTTCAGCAGAGTAAAGAGTATTAATTGATCTTTTGGTGAACCACATTGCTGATAAAACTTAGCAATGGACAATTTCCTAATAATGGGTATCTATGTTAACATAAAATGAAATAGGCTTCTGTAAAACCTCTCACACTAGAATGTATAGCTTATTACTCACAGAATAATAAAACAAAACAAAATAAATCAAAATGGATTTTGCTCAAATTATAATGACCATACAAAGGAGACACACACTGTGAGAGTTGTAATAGAAGCTCATCTTTCTCATCAGTGTAGGTTTTAATTTTATTTTTTTTTAAATTAAAGGCCTGCATACAATGCCACATTGACTGCAATAGTTCTTTTAGTTCTTTTCCAGTCTTGTCACTGGATTAATATTGCAGATGAATGCCCTCCAGTATTATGCAATGTGACTGACAATTTGCCACCAGAGATTAATTTTCTCCTTTATCTTTTCCTGATGGACAACAATTGTGTTTATAGTACTGTTATATTTATAAGTTTTCCTCCTTCACAGTCTGTATTAGTGCATATGTTTTTCTGCATGTTCTTATTACAAAAGTTGTATTGTCAACGTGTATACTGGAAAAGAACATGGAAGATCATGAGGTAGCTCCGCTACTATTTATAGAAGATGAGATAAATAGTTTACTTGTAGACATGGTCTTTTATTTCTGACTTAAAAAGAGTTAATTTCCTAGTGAAATGTCCCACAATATCATACTATTGCCATTCTTATGTCCAAGAGGGAAAAATTAATGTAAAAAAATATGGAAGGGGGACTCTAATAGCCCCTTGTTTAGGAAAAACAAGTCCTGGAAGAAATTCGTTTCTCCAGGGAAGCACAGAAGTCAATCTGCTTCAGTTGTAGTCCCTGAAAACACAGAAATATGTCTGTGCCAGGGGAACCTCAAAGAAGTCTGTCCAGCTTAGGAAACTGTGAAGTTTGCACAAAGACAAGATTCAAGTTCTAGCATGTTGGTCATTGTACTATGGCCACTTAAAGAATTGAGTCCAAATTCAAACAGCTCAGAAATGGACAAGCCTCATAATGTACTTGTAGCCTTGTAAGAAGAAATTGCAAAAAATAGATAGTACACCAAAAATTTTCCTTTCCATGCAGTCTCATGAGCACAATGGTAAGAAAACACCCAATGTTAACCTGTGATAGTGTGTTTAAATCTAGTTATGTTAAATGCCTTAAACTCTGGAACTGGTTTCCATAAGATTTTGCTGCCAACTATATCACACATGAATTCTAAACCTAGACAATTATATGATAATTAAAATATGCATGTTAAAATAATAATAGACTGGAGGGAAATATAAGCTAACCCCCTTCTAAGAATGAGCCTGTGACTAGCTGGCTAGGCTTAGCAACAAAATGCCATTAGAACCACTGTTATTTTATACTGGATATGGCATTATCCTTTCAGGCCTCTGTCATTTACAGTGCTGTGGAAAATCATATTAATTGATCAATAGAATATTCCCAGTATTTTCTGTGTAAGGAAAAAAAAAGTATAAAAAATTGAAGCTAGAAAGTGAGTGAAGCTAGTGTTTTACCCTTGTATTATAGGTGAATTTGAAATTATTTCTTTGGATTAATGGTAAACATTTCTTACCCAAGTTAACATAAAATTTTGCTAGATATCTCATGAGCTTCATGTACGCTCTAGCCTCAAAGCAGAAATACAACAATGGACATGAAAGGTTAAAGACATTTTCTCCTCTGCATATTGGGTAAATGAGAGATCTCTCTTTTTATTGTGTGAAATATTGCTGTAAATGCATTCAGCTGAAAGATTAAATGCATTTCAGTCGTAAGGTGGGGAATGGAAGGTTATCTAGGGAGCTGGATTCTGTGCTGATGTCCAGAAGAGTGTGGGCAATAATATGGCACTTGTAGCACCATGAGAAACATTGCAAGCCCTGTAGATTATGGGAATGAGGACTGTAGATCAGATTTATGTTTTTGAACAGCTGCCTGGAATGCTTAGACATCAGATGGTAAGTGCTATCAAAGCAGAAGACCCAAGAAAGGAGCGTGCCAAAGGCTGGTCTAGTCTAAATTTAATTGGTGACTACTTGAGCCAGGACTTTGAAACATTCGTGTTAACTGCTTCTGGGGCTCTTTTCAGTCAGGACCTAACAACAGGATGCAGAACTGTCTTGTCCTTGAAAGAGAAATCTTTGCATTGCAGTTTAAATACACTTTGGGGCCATTTAAATAGAATATGGATGCTTTTTGTATTATAGCAGATGGCAATTATGATTGACATCACTCTTGCCCTTTAAACAGCATCAGAACAACAACTGCTTTCCTTATTCCCTGATCATTTGCAGAACATCTGTTCCAACAAAATATTCTGTCGCTTCAGTTACAGTTGCTACTTTTAACATTATAGGCTATCTTCCATTAGTCATATGGTGTTATGAACCTTAAAGAAAAGAACTTTGAAACCTAAAACCACAATCCATTCAATGATTACTCACATTTTAAATACATCTAATCTGACTCTGTACTTTCACACTCAGTCTTCAGATCTCATTACCTGAAGACATATCCAACCATGGGAAGTCTGAAAATGAGGTTATGTTTCTTACTTCTTTCTTGACTCTTTCTTTTAATATATGAGCCCAAAGAAGGTACCAAATCCTAGGACTGTTAACATAAAGTAAATCTGGGCTTAGTTTATGCTCAAATTCAAAGATAAACTGAGTTTAAAAAATCTCAAAAAGAGAAGAGGAGACATGGATATAGGCAATACAAAGATTGAGGAGATGAGGAGATGAACTGTGCATGTTTTTGCTCACTTTTGTGAGTTTAATAATATACCACTATGATATTAAGACCAAGTATAAGCTGTCATTAGCTATTGCATAAATGTAACTACCAAGGGTGGTTTTCTAGAAGCAGTATGTATTGGATGTGAATATTGATATTACTCACTGTTGGGATTGTTCTTCTAAGTGCCCTGGCAGGGTGGAGCTGGGTAAGGTTACAAAGAGTGATAATGACTATGTTGTGTTATGTTAATAAAGTAACCTGAAGTTGGGGGGCAAGGATTTGCAACCTAGCAACAAAGTTATGTGGGTTGGGCGGTTGCCATGAGAGGCTAGTTGCTAGGGCAGTGACCAATGAAAGTCTACCTGATGTTTTTGGCCTGCTTGCCCTATATAAATGGGTTAACCCTCAATAAAGAGGACTTCATTTTAAATCGTATTGATTTGTTTGTGAAGCTCTCTGGCCCTCGCCGCGCTAACTCACTCTTGATATACCTTTCAGGTAATAAAATATGATGTAGGTGGATATGGAGATGATAACTTTTTCTGACATTCAAGCTTTTAATTTTTTTCCTGTATTTAATCCTTGATATGCACTTATGTAAACTTTCTTCAGATAAACTTAATTTCATGGTATTTTAAGTCTTAATTTGGTTTTATGTTATGTCTTGACAATGCTCCTGTCACTGCAGGGAAAGAATATGAGAAGGTGATAGATATTTTTCCTTTCTTATTCCTGCATTCTTGAACTCAATTGGGAAAAGATATAATTAAAAGCCTGACCAGATATGAAGCTATACACTGGACCAGCACCCTCCTGATTACAGAGGTTTGCAGGAATGGGACTTTACCTGAATGCAGAGACTTTGATGAGGTAGAACCTTCCATTTTGAAAACTCCTCCACAGTCTTTGCCACCTGGATGTTTAGGCTAGGCATGAAGGTCTGGGCTGGCTTTGGAAATGTCTGCTTGGGTCTCACCAGGATGAGAGATGTCTGATACAGGAAGGTGTGCAAAGCCCATGCAACAATAAACCCATCTGCACAGATAGTTATCTGCACAGAATAACTCTCCAGCCAGTGAGCATTACATGGTAGGAGGAAGATATTATTCATGCTGTTTCCTGAGACTTCGTTTTTCTTGCTCTTTACTTCCAAAGCTGCCCTGTGCACACTTCAGTGTACACAATGATCAGTGTTGTGAGTAACTCCATACTGTCATAAACATCAATGTTCCTGACCAATTATGTCTTATAACCTGTTTTGGTCCTTAGCCAAT
Source organism: Piaya cayana (assembly GCA_013389865.1). Classification (NCBI taxonomy): domain Eukaryota; kingdom Metazoa; phylum Chordata; class Aves; order Cuculiformes; family Coccyzidae; genus Piaya; species Piaya cayana. The sequence continues at coordinate 79,677 of WAAB01007726.1, read as the reverse complement.
CCTGTTTGGAGGCACCCTACTTTGCAGTGTTTGTAAACTCTGAGTAGATCTATAAGTATTGATGTCTGCTCTGCTGTAAGAATTACTTGGGCTATGCTCTTTCCTGAGCTCTGGATTTTGTCCTCTGAAAGAAGAGAAGAATTTAAAAATTAGTTCTATTTTGCTGCAGAGAACAATATGCAAAGAAGGGACTGTTCTTATTTGTGTACCGGCTGCCTGGAGTGTGATTGATCACCAGCAAGTCAGGATATCGTCCCTTTACTTGCTTACATGCTATGTATAATGATCCTTGTCCAGCTTCTTCTCCATTTCTGACCGCGTTGTGCATAAATGTTTATAATTGAGGGATGTAAGTATAAGCATATTCAGTGATCAAACTGTGGCATAAGAAGTGCAAAGGTAGTCTATGCCAAAAAAAAAAAAAAAAGAAAAAGAAAAAAAGCAACATTTGTAAAGTTCCCCAGACTTTTTGCATGATGAGGGTGTATTCTGTTCCCCTCCTCTTTTACAAAGATGGCCAAAAAGATGTCTGTAGAGCACAGTTGGTCATGGGGATGAAGAATAACCACTTTATTTTTAATCAAATAATAGAATCTACTTGCAGCTACAGATAAGCAGCCATTTTTTACAGCAGCTTCTTGCAACTGTTCCTCCAAACATACTGATTTCTATTCCTCTGTCAAGAATGTAAGAGGGAAAGGATCTTAAAATAAGGAATGGGATCTTTCCACCCTCTCACTCAAAAGAGAGCTTTGCAAGTTAAAGAAGAGGAATGCAACTGCTAGATAAAACCTGGCCATCTGCCTCCATTAAAACAGACAAACCCCCAGTCCTCAATACATCAGAGACTCATTTAAATTTAAAAATTATTAAAATTCATGTGATCAAATATGGTATGGACATTCCATACAGTGCATAGGCAGCCCTGTGTTCCTAAAATCTTGACTGTTTACTAAAAAAAGATCTGTAAATGTGATTCATAAAGAAATTAAGCTGATGTTATCACTTAACATGCATGTTTGTAAAGGAATGCTTATAGATATATGCTTCTGACTGATAACATTTTAAACTCATCTGTCAATTCTAAATGAATTAGAAAGAAGGACTGAGAAAGCAGAATTATTAACTCTCCAAAGCATACCTAAGAATAAAGGGTTTGAAGAGAAAAGGTGGTCAGTTTACATGAAGAAGTGACAGAGTGATTCCTTGTTTGTTTTTCTTTTTTGACATATGAATGAAAGACTGTGCAAAAAGAAAAGGGCTTTAACTATGAATTTCATTTTGGTATTTACATAATATTGTATATCAAAGCTCTCTTTTCAAACTTAAATTAGAATATCATTCTCAAATGTATTTGAATATTTAGATAGATTTTATGGTCTAAACTCTTGCCACTGGGGAGACTTCAGTCCACTGTTGCTTTTGAGTTTACCCAATTGGGCAGATGTACATTATGATATGCTGTTAATTTCTGTTTCCACCTACTGAGACCTAGGATCCAGCTAGAGGATATTATAACCTCTGTCCCCTTGTAAACTCAAATTTTCTTTCCTAGAAAGTCTGGAAGGTAGGGGATATTGGTCCTTGGTCAAGAAACATTCTAGTAGAGAAAAGGTGTGTATTCAGGGTTGTCTGAAGGTCAGGAATGGTGCTGCTTCAAGCAACATCTTCCTGGACTTTTGTGTGAGTGTGGTTACGGAAATACAAATTGCCAAAAGCTGGAGATGATTTTGTGAAAGTACAGCATATGCTCCTAAAATGTTTAAACAAATTTTAAAGCTTTTTTTAAACTCTGAGGTAAATCTGAACCAGTGCTCTATGCTTGACTGCAGGTATCTGGCTGCTTTTTGACCCTGGAGATTATTCTTAAATTTCACAGCATCAGTTAACTCTTTATAGTCTTTAGTCTTTATATATTTTTAATAACCCTACTACTCATATAAATTTTTTAGTTCTATCTTTGTGCTTGGTTTCATCCTTCACAAATTAATTTCCATTTTGAACATTTTTATTCATGCAAATGTTGTTGTTGTTGTTGTTGTTGTTGTTGTTGTTGTTGTTATTATTATTATTATTATTATTATTATTATTATTATTATTATTATTATTATTTACATGGTTACAATAGAACTGGTCAGGGTTCTATTGTTGTTTGGTTGTTTTTTTCTTTTAATGAAAAGTTTTTTCCTGTTGAACAAGTGTGCTTATTTTTGGTCAGCTGTGGGCAACTATAAATATTTAATAAATTCACATTTAAGAAGTTCTTGCTCTGCAACTTTTGCACCACCTTTAGGCCATGGGAATTTTGTAGAAATCATGAAACCAGTCAGAGATCTCTAGAGGAACTGAAACTTGTACTATCCTGGATAAGAAGAACCCAGGCAGAAGAGTGGGAAGAACATGTTCACATGAGGGTACTTTCTTTGCCTTGATGTCCTGGAGACATTCCTGGGATTTGAGACCCTGGTGTGTCAGACAGTGACACACCTACAAAACTAGGCAATGCCCATTCTGCTGAGTCCAAAACCTGAGATAAAACTCTTAGAGGCAAGGAGTAGAATGCCACAATGCAAAGGGCTGTCCCCATCAGTGCTCAGGTGGATCTATGGACTGAGCACTGAGGGAAAAATATTTGTCTGTGTTAATTTTCACAGACAAAAAAGGCTTCCTATTGTCATGCTGTGTATAAAAATGCTAAGAGAGGAGGCATATCTTTATATTTAGCATAAACACAGGTGTTCTGGGAGATTGAATAACTCGGTGGAAGCAGGACTGTGCATTTGCATGGAAGAGTTATTTGTGACCAAGAGGGGAGGAGGAAGGAGAATCTTCTGCATTACATATTTTCTTTTCCCTTCTTCCACGTTATTTGCAATAGCATAAGGGAATGAACAGGCCAAGAAATCTCCTTCTGAGCCCTAAAGGATTGCAGCTATTTCTCACTACATACATGGAAGCTGCCAGAAAGGATGTTTTTATGCTTATCCATTTCTGAAACAAAAAAAAAGTACCAAAAAAAGACCAAAAAAGTACCAAAAAAGACCAATATAATTCCTGAATCAAAAGGCTGAAACTTAGATTTGTAATAACATCAAACTATCCTAGGCAGATGTGTTGCAAAACAAAAGCCGAGAGCCATCTGATCGGTGAGCAAGTGCTAGTTTATTCAGCTTAGCCACTTTACTATATACCCCATTCTGTTACATCCCTCTCTCCCCACGAGGGTGATTACAGAGTATTACTGGTTAAAGGTAGCTGTCCATAAAGCTATTGCTAACATATTATTGGCTACACTACCCCGTGTGCTAAGAAATCAAGTTATGCTAAAGTTAGCTATGTTGACAGTAGGTGTGCGGCGATTCCCACCGAACTAGCTGGTGTTTATATTTTTGCCTCTCTGCTTCAAGGTCTTGCCAGCTGCTCAGCACCAAGTCTCACAGCCTCACGGCCTTCTCTGTAAAATCTTCCCACACAGATGAAAAGGATTAACACAATAGCTGTGGGTTATGTGAGAGGTGGGATGAAGTGTTCTGAGTGAATGCAAGTTCGGAAGACGGATGTGGGAATGATGACATTTAAATCCTCACATTTCCCTGGATGCCTCCACATGTAGACAAGGTGTAACTTGTGAATGCAGCCAATGAGGGCTTGCCAGAGTTGTGATACAGAGAAATGCTAGCATAAAGAACAAGAAAGCACAAAGCATGATATTTTAACCCCTAACCCTTGCTGTGCTCCTTGTTTCATGCAGAAAAATAGTTGGTTTGTGAGGAAATGTTACTTTCTATCACCTAGTATTTTGTGGTCATTTATGGCATATGTGAACCAAACACTGAAATGCCAGGCACTGTGAGAGATGTGTAGTGTGCATCCCTGTCAGATTGTGCTGTATGACCTCTCCACAGGACTGCAGTTCCCCAAGGCAACTTTTCCTCCCTTCCTCTGCCCCACCACCCTGCAGACTTTCTGAGGTCTGAATAACTCTGAGTTAATAAAAGGAGAAATCTCTGGTTCCCTAGACTACTGCAATTTGCACCTGGAAATAAAAGAAAAAAAGCTGACCCTGAAAGATGAGCTTCTTCCCATGAGCATGAAGTGGAAAGCCCCTGACAAACACTTGCCAGTGTTCATTTCCAGCTTCCTAATTTGATGATTGCATGTTCAAACATGTTCTATTTATCCCTTAGAAAATATGTCTTGCTCATGAGCAGTAGGTGCTTTTCTTCATCCTCTATGTTGATGAACTCTGAAGGGAACATGGATTTTGGGTCTGCTGCATCTTTCTGTCGAGGATCAGTCTTTATCAGACTGTTCCTTTATGTTGACTGGTGGCTTCTCACCAGGGCTAAATGAGTGCCTAGAATTAGATTCTACTTATAAAATCACATTTTGAGAAAGAAACTGGAAGATGGGAGGAGGATAAAGTGCTTCTCATCAATCTGCTGTTAAGATATGAACTCCAATATACTTGCTTGTATGTGAACCAGGAAAAAAGGCATCTTGAAACTAATTCTCCTTGTATAAAATCCAAACATATATTTGTTGGAAGCTGTCTCTGTATTTCCCCATCATTTAATCCTGTTCTCAGTTGGGATTTTTCCTTATTCCTGGGTTTCCGTGTTTCAGTGGTTAGGGATTCATATTTTAGGAAAGCAAAAAAGGAATTGAGGATTTATTTTTTAGGAAAGAGTTTAGGAGTATACTAGTTTACTCTTTGTTTTTAAGAAAATTGGTAACAGGATACAGAATAGGAAAGCAGTTTTTCTTTAAGAATACTTTATTTTGTGTGATTTTGTCTGGAAAATAACTAAAATATGAAGTTAGAATCATTATTTTCACTCACAATCTCAGATGTCTACCCTCTTGAGAAGAATTTTGTAGTTGTCTAGAAAGTATAGTATTATCCAGAAGTAAATTATGGTCTGTGAGGAAAGGCTGTACAAGATTGTCGCAGTTTGAGGTAAATTAGTCAGTTTTGTGATTAGCTCACATGTTGTAAGTAATTTCTTTCTCTAAAAACTAACTGCATATTTTTCAGACAATGTTCTTCTCTAAAGTGATAGCATAGGACATTGGTATGCAGAAAGGCCTATGTTTATACTTAATGAAAACCATCCTCAAGCTGGTGGAAACAGAACCACACCTGCAAGAAGGGGTGAACAGGGTAAATGACCCTAAACTGACCAACAGAGTATTCCAGCCCATATACACTATACTCAGTATAAAATTGAGAGATCATGGGGGTCTCTCTCTTTTCTGCAAAAGCAAGTGTCCAGTGAAACCCTTGTCTGTCTGGTAGCTCCTGATCTCAGATCTGTGCATTTCTGAATCCTGCTCCAGATCTGAACTCCTTCTAGCTGTGGACTTTGTATTTTTGGTGATGTATAGTCATTGAGGGGTGGGGGTGCAATCTCATATATTAGTATATCTTTTATTATTTTCTAATTATAGTAATATATTTTCTCATTATACTAATACTTCTAATTATATTCATTATTATTACTGTTGTCATTTCATTA
>WAAB01007726.1:62164-73911 GCA_013389865.1 Piaya cayana | reverse complement strand
CACCACCCTGCAGACTTTCTGAGGTCTGAATAACTCTGAGTTAATAAAAGGAGAAATCTCTGGTTCCCTAGACTACTGCAATTTGCACCTGGAAATAAAAGAAAAAAAGCTGACCCTGAAAGATGAGCTTCTTCCCATGAGCATGAAGTGGAAAGCCCCTGACAAACACTTGCCAGTGTTCATTTCCAGCTTCCTAATTTGATGATTGCATGTTCAAACATGTTCTATTTATCCCTTAGAAAATATGTCTTGCTCATGAGCAGTAGGTGCTTTTCTTCATCCTCTATGTTGATGAACTCTGAAGGGAACATGGATTTTGGGTCTGCTGCATCTTTCTGTCGAGGATCAGTCTTTATCAGACTGTTCCTTTATGTTGACTGGTGGCTTCTCACCAGGGCTAAATGAGTGCCTAGAATTAGATTCTACTTATAAAATCACATTTTGAGAAAGAAACTGGAAGATGGGAGGAGGATAAAGTGCTTCTCATCAATCTGCTGTTAAGATATGAACTCCAATATACTTGCTTGTATGTGAACCAGGAAAAAAGGCATCTTGAAACTAATTCTCCTTGTATAAAATCCAAACATATATTTGTTGGAAGCTGTCTCTGTATTTCCCCATCATTTAATCCTGTTCTCAGTTGGGATTTTTCCTTATTCCTGGGTTTCCGTGTTTCAGTGGTTAGGGATTCATATTTTAGGAAAGCAAAAAAGGAATTGAGGATTTATTTTTTAGGAAAGAGTTTAGGAGTATACTAGTTTACTCTTTGTTTTTAAGAAAATTGGTAACAGGATACAGAATAGGAAAGCAGTTTTTCTTTAAGAATACTTTATTTTGTGTGATTTTGTCTGGAAAATAACTAAAATATGAAGTTAGAATCATTATTTTCACTCACAATCTCAGATGTCTACCCTCTTGAGAAGAATTTTGTAGTTGTCTAGAAAGTATAGTATTATCCAGAAGTAAATTATGGTCTGTGAGGAAAGGCTGTACAAGATTGTCGCAGTTTGAGGTAAATTAGTCAGTTTTGTGATTAGCTCACATGTTGTAAGTAATTTCTTTCTCTAAAAACTAACTGCATATTTTTCAGACAATGTTCTTCTCTAAAGTGATAGCATAGGACATTGGTATGCAGAAAGGCCTATGTTTATACTTAATGAAAACCATCCTCAAGCTGGTGGAAACAGAACCACACCTGCAAGAAGGGGTGAACAGGGTAAATGACCCTAAACTGACCAACAGAGTATTCCAGCCCATATACACTATACTCAGTATAAAATTGAGAGATCATGGGGGTCTCTCTCTTTTCTGCAAAAGCAAGTGTCCAGTGAAACCCTTGTCTGTCTGGTAGCTCCTGATCTCAGATCTGTGCATTTCTGAATCCTGCTCCAGATCTGAACTCCTTCTAGCTGTGGACTTTGTATTTTTGGTGATGTATAGTCATTGAGGGGTGGGGGTGCAATCTCATATATTAGTATATCTTTTATTATTTTCTAATTATAGTAATATATTTTCTCATTATACTAATACTTCTAATTATATTCATTATTATTACTGTTGTCATTTCATTAAAGCTGTAGTTACAGTTTCCAACCCGTAAGTCTTTTTCCTCTCCTTTCCCTCTATCATTTCCATGTGTTGTAGGGTGGAGGGGAAGAGATTTTGAAGGCTCCACTGCATGGTTTTAGCTGATGAACTTGGCCATGTGGGTCTGAACTGTGATACAGATAAACCCTTTAACAGAATCTCATATCAAAATGATCTGCAGTTTTGCTAAGTCATAAATAGGCAGGTAGAATTTTTACTTTTTAAAATCCTTTATATTTTCATGCTTTACTAAATGTTGCTCCATGAAAAAAAGTAGATTGTTCACTCTCCAATTCCTAACTAATTAAAGTGGTTCTGTTTCCTGTGTTGAGAAGGCAAAGAAAATTTTGTCTGGTTAAAGCGTTCACTGATTTCAAATTCTTATGACTTCTACCTTAGCTAAAACCGAGAGCATGCTGTAGTTCTATAAAATTTGAAAGATTTTATTCAGAAATTTGCTTGTCTGTTAGTGACTTAAGATGAAGTTTAATGCTTTAAGCATAACTTTGAGCCACAACCTGTACTTCTCTGAGAGTCGTATTAGTATTCTATTAGCATCTATAAATACCTGTGTGTTTTTATATAAATATTTCTCTTATAATATCTGGAACTGAAATTTTTATCCTTAAAATAATAGAGTTCAAATATGCACAACACAGTAACATAGAAGAATACAAAACTCAGTAAGTTCTAAATGTAGATCTGTAATTATTTTTTGCATATTACTCACTCATAAATTATGCCCAGATTCTTCTTTCTTCAGAAATATAAGTCTGCATGCTGATTTATAGCTTCTATAGGTGGTTAATCTTTGCCTTCTAATTGTATCTTGATCATATATTTCAAAAGCAACTGCTGTTGCTTCAAATTCTAAAGACATTACAGTAATTTCACTGTAAATTCAGCAGTTGAGAGTGTGGAGAAAGTGTCACTATGAATCTTTTAGTTGTATTTTACGTATTTTCTGCATGTCCAAAATGAATTATGTTTTCCTGAGACCTTAAGTGTAATGAATGTGATCAGCTTTCTTATTAATATCTAAAATAGTACATTATCAGCTATCTAGAAACTAATGAAAACATTCCATTGGAAGCACACCTCATTCTATTTTTTTAACCCGCATAATTATGGTGGTGATAAGACTACAATTTTTGTACTAAATATATTTAAAAGACATGAATGATAATTTTATAAATATTTTCAATTCTTGACATAATATTTCTTGAAATGAACTTAAAGAATATAAAATACCCAAACCATTTCATTTTTGTGGGCAAATATGAGGTCTCATCACCTTATCATACCTCAGTGGAAATGTATGTTGTTTCCTGTTTGTCTTTCAAAAGCAGTCTTTGCTATCCAAGTGTTGAATTAATGTCTCTGAATACATTCTAATGAATGTGCTTTTCTTCAAGCATTTATCATCACACTATTTGATTCCTTCACCAACATTAATTAATTAATCCATTGTTTATGGATTGTGTTGAGACCCATGAAAGCTGAACACAATTGCTAAAACTTACTCTTTCCACTATATCTTATAGTAACAAATCTGGCTCCTTTGGAGAATGAAAGATCTGTGAGTCTTTTTATTTCTGGAGAAAACATAACGACACAAAGCTGAGTTATACTGTCCATACTCCTCTGGTAAGTGATAAAGGAGATAAGGAGGCAGGAAATCAAGGAACACATGAATTCTGGAAGACAGATCAGTGGGTTAAGAACATATTGAGTGTAAAAGGACCAAGCCTAATTTTTAGTTTCCTGCTTGGTAAATTTATGCTTCAGTGCTTTCTCCTCAAGAAAGTTGGTTGGGAGGTTAGAACTTCTCATGAACAGACCTACCCATTCACATCCCAAAGACAATTTTTCCCTTCTTTACTCTGGGATACCAAAACCTTTCAAGATTTTTTGTTTGTTTGTTTGTTTTCCTTTCTGAATCTCTGTTAATGTTTAACTGAGGAGTTTCAAAGACTAAGACATTAGAGTGCCCTCCTTCAACAAAGGACATACAAGTGCTAGTATATTCTCCTGGATCATGTTGATGCATCTCATGTAGCCAGAAAATGGCTCACTTGTTCTTATGGATTTCACCCTTAATCAAAATGTCATGGTTTTAGGAAAAATTTGCTTGAATAAACTTCATATTTATATCTGCATCTTCTGTGAAAACTTTGCCAAACCTTTCCAAAGCAGCTGTACTGAAGAGGATCTGAAAATTGAAGTACCCAAATATCCANTTTTCAGAAGAAAATGAAGCGGGAATCTTAAACTGAACAGACTATATGGACCTACTAGACTAGGACCACTAGGATTTTATTTTTTTGTTTTTATGCTGAATTCAACCATGTTTTGATCACTGAATGTGATTGGAACCCAAGTGCTTGTCTTCAAACTTACATACTATCAACAACTTTTGTAACTTTGTTATTATTTTAAAGTTCCTTTGTGCAATGTGCTTCCTAATGCTCAAAGACAATACTAGGATTTTTTCCTGACTAAGAAGCAATTCCTAAGCTGGCATTTCAAAAATATTAAAACTGTGTAGTGTAAGTATTTTCTGTGACACAGGAGAACACTTAAAGTGCAAGCATTATTTCTGGTGCAATCTTAAATACACAGTTTTCATAGGTTAAGTGTAACTGTTGATACCATGTATGCTTTGCTTGGGCTAGTAGTAACCAAATATATTTCTCTTAAGTCAGTTTAGAATCTCACTGAAAATTATACTTTTGTTGAAGAAAACTAATACATATTCAAGGAACTGTATTCTTACTGTTGCACAGACTTTATAAAGAAGCAAAGGAATATATACATATTTTAATTAATTTTTTAAATCAGAAAGTACGTGCTGGATGAGCCATTACTAACTCCCAGAGTCTATTCTCAAACTTTCACAGATTAGATTTCTTTTGGCAGGTGAAAAAAAGCAGATATTAACAATTTATAATACCTGATTTTATTTTTCTCAGTAGATTCTCTATCCATACTTATCATGCAGAATGTATATATAGTTTGAAGAGGAAAACCAGCATTAGAGGGAAGTACAAAGTCATTCTATGCAATTGTTCTTCTTCAAAATCATGTTATTACAGGTACTATTACCTCTGGTGATTGTGGTATTTTGTCTTTTAGCTATCTGAGATCACTTTCTTGTCATGTCGGTTGTGATGTGTTACTATGTGTATAGAAAATATTTTAATAAGTATAACATTTTATAGGCAACTAGGGGACAGAATAATAGTGCTGGCTTTGTGTTCATTGTAATGTAAGTCCTCTCGAACTCCTGACTGGCCAATTATTCCAGCCCTACTGGAAATGGAGTGGGTGTTAGGATACAGCTTGGGAAGTTAAGGTCCCTGTCTGTTGAAGTCCACTGCAGTGCTCCGAGGCTACAATATCTCTTCAGTTTTGCTGCTTGTTTGCAGAGTGAAACTGACAAATGAATCAAACTCAGACCATAAATAGGAACACAGGACAAATGAAAAACATTCTGTAAATTCATAACTGCCATGGACTCAAGTAGCTTCTCCAAAATCAAAGGAAAAATAACTATTCCTCTGAAAAGTACACCTGATGCTATGCATCTCCTTTTCTTATCAATCTTGTATGTTTTCTTATGGCTCTGGCAAAACACACCCTAAGCTTAGAATTCTAAACTTATTGCTGTTCAGAGAACACTTTTTTTTTCTGTGAGAAGTCTGAGAATTTCTCTTGTACATCTGTGTTTGTAAGAAAGCTATTCTTACTCCTACGTACATTAAAAATGTGAGTCAGGCTTCTGCTTCTTATCTGGAAGCTCTTAACAGTATCTACTAAACTCTGTAACAAATGCTTGAAGTATGTTTTTTTGTCATTGGTTTTGTACCTGGTTTGACTTTCATATCTTAACTGCATTAGGCCAGAAGCTACATATTTCCCTTCTCTTAATCTCTGGCTTTGAGAAAACTTAAGTCTTGGGATATCTACAAGTGGATTATGCCTGTGCGGTGCATAAAAGAAGGTAAATCCATATGCAGGCTCTTTCTTGTACCTCCTCCATGGAGCTATTCTTCCAAGGAAAAGATATTCTCTTTACTCTGCCGTTCTACAGTGCTATGATTCTGAACCAGTTTGGGGAAAAAAAGGTCAGTGTAGGTTAGGCTGGGTTACAAGATCTGTGGCAGCTGTTGAATGATGAAATAAGTCCTTGCGGAGTGCTTATGTATTTATATGAAATACTGAAATCACTGAGTTGATGTAAATGTCTTCACAAATTAGTTTACTGAACTTACTTATGATTATTTTTTCACTTTGAACTGAATACTCACCAAAATTCTTATTTTGGGACCATATAGTTTTTAAGGAAGTCCTTTTGAAAATGGGAAGGTGCAATGCATGCTTGCACACAGTAACATTCCTGAAACTATTTCCTCTGTGAACAGTGGCATGTCAAGCCTACATCTTGGCTGCTCTATCTCATGTTGGACTGAATTGATGTATGCAATTGAATAAAGACCTAAGATGAACTCTAATGCAACTCAGTCCTTCCCTACCAAGTGCTCCTATATTCAGCATATGTATATACTGGCAAAAACCCCAACCACCCTAGTCCATTGTACACAGCTCTGTGAAGCTAGTAATGATTGCCATTATCCTGGTGAGTCCTCCTGAGTTCCTGCTGTGTAAAATGACATATTTGTAGTTGCACCTACTGAAATAAGGTATCAAGATGTTTATATTAATCCTTACAAAGCAAAGTGTGCCATTATTAAACAAAAATGAAATTTATTGCTTATTACAGAAAGAATTACTAGTCATCATTTCTCTAATTATCTTTTCTTTCAGGAAACCAGACCCAATAAGCGACAAACATTGTTAGTGATGGCTAGGCAGAAATGTTAACTAGAAAAATTTTACGATTGTGTCACTTTTACAGAATCACAGAATCACAGAATCACCGGGTTGGAAGAGACCCACTGGATCATCGAGTCCAACCACTCCCACAAAACACTAAACCATGTCCCTCAGGACCCCGTCCACCCGTAACTTAAACACCTCCAGGGAAGGCGAATCAACCACCTCCCTGGGCAGCATATTCCAGTGCCTAATGACCCTTTCCGTAAAAAACTTCTTCCTAATATCCAACCTAAACCTCCCCTGGCGGAGCTTGAGGCCATTCCCCCTTGTCCTGTCCCCTGACACCTGGGAGAAGAGGCCAGCTCCCTCCTCTCTACAACCTCCCTTCAGGTATTTGTAGAGAGCAATGAGGTCTCCCCTCAGCCTCCTCTTCTCCAGGCTAAACAGCCCCAGCTCTCTCAGCCGCTCCTCATAAGGCCTGTTCTCGAGCCCCTTCACCAGTTTCGTTGCTCTTCTCTGGACACTCTCCAGAGCGTCAACATCCTTCTTGTGCTGAGGGGCCCAGAACTGCACACAGTATTCAAGGAGCGGTCTCACCAGTGCCGAGTACAGAGGGAGAATAACCTCCCTGGACCTGCTGGTCACACCGTTTCTGATACAAGCCAGGATGCCATTGGCCTTCTTGGCCACCTGGGCACACTGCTGGCTCATGTTCAGCCGGCTGTCGACCAACACCCCCAGGTCCCTCTCCTCCTGGCAGCTCTCCAAACAGACCTCACCCAGTCTGTAGCTCTGCATAGGGTTGTTGTGCCCCAGGTGCAGGACTCGGCATTTGGCTGTGTTAAACCTCATGCCATTGGACTCTGCCCAGCGGTCCAGTCTGTCCAGATCCCTTTGCAGGGCCTTCCTACCCTCCAGCAGATCGACACTTCCACCCAGCTTAGTGTCATCTGCAAACTTACTAAGGGTGCACTCAATGCCTTCATCCAGGTCGTTGATGAAGACATTGAACAGGGCTGGACCCACCACTGAGCCCTGGGGAACCCCACTTGTGACTGGCCTCCAGCTGGATTTAACTCCATTTACCACCACTCTCTGGGCCTGGCCAGCCAACCAGTTCTCCACCCAGGAGAGCGTGTGTCTGTCCAGGTCGGAGGCTGACAGTTTCTGTAGATACAGCTAGTGTCATCAGAAACATCTCCAGCTTGAACAAAGATGCATACTGAGACACTCATACTGTGCCCTTTTAAGTATAAACACAAAACCTCTTCTCTGGCATGGCAAGAGAAAACACTTCCACATTATTTGGGATTTTGGGGAAAGAGGGGAGGCAACTTAATTCTGCAGGACAAAGCCCTTGGGATATCTTGCTTCTCCAACAAAGTTAACCAACACACAACACACAGTTTTGGCAGAGACTATATGAGTGGTGTAACTGCCAGGAGTAAAGAAGAAGAAATCTGATGTGTTAGCATGTGTAATACATAAAGTATTTTTTCCCAGTTGAATGATGTGCTCTACCAGTAAACAAAAAGGTTGTACAAGAAAGGGGACAATTTTGGTTGTATCATTTTGTCTGCCCACCAAGATGTTATCTTGAATTTAAAGAAAAACTGTTCCAGAGGCTGATTTTTTTTCAAAAAAATAAAAAAAATCTTTTTCTTCTATGTAGTCATCAAATAACTTTAACAGCTTTTTAAAGAGTAATTCAGGAATCATATAGGCACAAGGCAGTTTCCAACTGCAAAATTCAGTCTGAGCAAACCAGACCATGAAATAACATAGTGTTACTTATTGATGCCTTAGGAAAATAAGAACTTTAAATTCTTGCTTTAAAAACAAAGCCTGTGTGCTTAAGAAAGATAAATTCAGAAGAAAAATAAACACAAAATGAAACCAAACATAGTTTGAACACCCATTTTTAGAATAAAGAAAGCCTGTAAAGAATGATAATTCATTGCTGACCTACTGATCAAGGGCAGAATTATGATAGCCAGTAGAAGAAAGACGGATTTGGTGACCTGTTTTGAGGGAAAGGAGATAAATCCTGTCACATGAACAGCATGCAAAGTGAGTCTTTGAAATTTATCTTCACAGCCTGGAGAGGCCCTGAGTTTTGCTTGGAGAAAATGGCAATGAAAGTCTGAATCAGGTGTGTGGTTGTACTAATGAAAATTTGAAGTCATGTGTGAACTGAAGAAGTTTTTTCTTGGTTACAGTAACAGAAATTTGCTGTGAAGATTGTTGCTCCTTTTAAAAATTGAATGGTTACTGCTGCTGCAGCTGAACAAGACCATACTGGGGTGTTTGTAGCAGAAGTGTGAGAATCATGTTACTCTGTTGCTCTGGTATGTAAACAATTGAGGCATCTAGGATAATCTGCTCCTGTTTGATTTGAACTAGGCAGGGGAATCAAAGCAAAAGTAAAGTAACTGTAAACAAAATATCTTCAGTTTGAGGTAGACAATAGTGGGGAAATTTTGGCATAGAGCCACTAATACCAAAGTAATCTTATCAATAAGGACAACAATGTCTAGGAAATGGTACTAGAAATAACAAATTTGGGTAATGTAGCAAAACTGGGAGAAATAAGGAAAACGCATATAGGAATATTCTGCTGGGAATAGTTTACAGGTAGAGCAAGGTTGCATGGATGGCAAAAAAGTGAGTCTTAACTCAGAAGAATAAAGGACTAATTTTTAAATTATATAATTGTTACGATTTCTGAGATCCTTTATTCTTTTGCTGCTCTACCAGTTTCCTCATGGTTTGCTCATTGATCAATAAATATCACAATCAGTTTGCATCAATTACAGTGCAGCTTCTGATTTAGCTGTGGGAGCATGGTGTCTTGACTGCAAAAAGGTGTCGGTAACAGAGTCGTCCTTCAACAACCCATTGGGTTAAGTAGGTATGGCTCTGTGGATCAGATGTGTCACACGGGGCAATCATATTCTGAGGAGTTCCAACTTCCCACTTGGCTTCCACATCCAGGGACAAGCATAACCTAATGCTTGGCAAAGTAAGACCAAGCCTTCATCTCACTGTTTTAAAACATGCTGCTGCTGTTAAAATGAAGATGTCTTTTTGCCATGAACGTTATCTCTCATGACACACAAATGAAAACCCAGTCAGTTCTTGTTCCTGAGGCAGATTTTTCCTGCATTTCATTCAAGATCAGATACTGCATTATACTGGGGACTCTTGCATCAACTGCTGTAATGATGAGTGCCTTATGGACTTCCACAATAGTGTCTAAAGAGAGAAACTTGGTGGGATACAAAGTGGCTCTGCTGACTTCACTGGACTTTTACTCACTTGTGTTAGCCAGGAGATGCTGGTCTTTACATGCTCCCTTACACTTCTTCCCATCTAAGTAATGCTTCTTCTGAGTTTTAATTATTCCATAACTACAAAACTTGTGTTACCTGTGTTAAATAATTCAGTGAGGTCTTTTGTTTTTTTTTTTTTTCTTTTAAGGACTTCTCAAAACTTACATCTTCATCTGTACAGTAACTGGTTTTATGTACATGTATGTTTATGTACAGTAACTGTTTTTTTATCTTTTCTCAAGAATTTACCTTGTCTCTTTTTCATCCAAAGTATTTTTTTCATGTGCAGTCTCCAGGTTTGATTTCAATACATTGTTCAGTGTGGGTTTATGTGTTGCTGTCTGCCTTGTACCATGTTCTACATGAACTCCCCAAAATGGAGAAAGAATCCTTGCTAGACAGTTTAAAATTTTTTATAAACAGAAGCAGAGACAGTCCAGCTTTAACATTATGTAATTGAATTTGGTCTTATGGGTCAGCTCATCACAAAGAAATAAGAAAATAAGAGGTATAAAAACCTTTATGTAACTCAGCCACACCTAATTGCAAAGTTTTACAGTCAATCTGTGTGTGAATTCTCTGATGAAGTCCCTGATATACTGATGGAAGTATCTCACTGGGGGAGTACTAAATGGAGGTAGCGATAGAGCAAGAAGAACTTAAAGCTTGTGTTTACATTTTTATGGGGGAGGGAGTTCAAAGTACTGAATTCAGAGTCATAACAATTAAAAAGCCAATAATATGATAAGTGGATGTACTAGAAAGCTAATGTGAATATGTCGGCATATACATATATGTATGGATTTAAAGTGTCACAGTAACTAATTAGAGACTTAATGACCTCATTTACTAACTATAGATCAGCTAATAACCAGTGACTAGTGGAGAATATTCACAACTAGATCATATGCACAGTATGAGGACACCAGGAATTTCATCAGAAGTGTTATCACAAAGCTCTGTAAACTTTTGGAAGTCTTTTCTATTTATACATCAAAAAGAATATTTTTTATAAAGTAGAAGAAAATAAATTGATTATATTTCAAAACATTTATAAGAAAAATGCTTACTTGTCATTATCCTTCAACAGTCTGGCTGGTTTTTACTCAGCTGTAAAGATAATGAGAGTCTGAACTCTGTGTAACAAGAACTGCTCTTAATGAATGACATTATTTGCATAGTGTGCATTTGATCTCTTATATACTTTTAAAGAATTCTTAACACAGTTTGTGGTATCAAAAGGAGATAGTCATTATATGAGACCTCATAGAGTTCTTTGCTGGTAGTAGAATTTGGATCATGTATAAATTGTTTACAGATTTTCCTTGTATTTCTATGTAATTGCTAAACAGCACACAAAACCTTCTTCTCTTCAACATAGCAGAAGCAATTAACTTCCTTGCCTTTAATCAAAATGGTTGTCCAGAAGGCAGTAAACTCTGCCTTCAAGACCTTATAACTCTTGCTTTATACTTTCTCTTTGCTAAAATACACATGCCATAAAATTCAGATCTTGACCTGTCTACTTACAGTCAATAAAATATTCAACCGCTGCATGACCTAGCTCTGATCTGCAATCAGCCTTAGGCAGCCTCTCTGTTTGTAGCTCCCTTAAGTATGTAAAAGAGCAAAACCAGTTTCTTTCAGTGAATCTGAATGCCTGAAAAAAAAAAAAAGTGATGTACCTTCAGTAAGTTCCCTTTATCTTTGGATAGATTTGTTTTAGGACAGCCTTGCTGCATAACAGTATTTGAAGAAAAAAGATCAAACTACTACAAACTGGCATTAAGAGTTAGGTTTTGGGTGGTTGATTGGGGTAGCAACAGGGCTACATCAATCATCAGGTCAAACCTGAGGCTAATTTGTAGGCTCAACATGTTGTTTGTGCTGACTTAGCATAGGTAAGCTTAATACACTTCATCATATCCTGGGACAGGTAGTCTCAGCTTTCCTCACCTTCTTCATACCGTAGAGCTTTGTTCCCATCTT
>WAAB01007726.1:31811-62146 GCA_013389865.1 Piaya cayana | reverse complement strand
TTTTTTTTTTTTTTTTTTGTAGAACTGCTATAACCCACTCTTTTTCCACATTTAATTCAAGATAAGTTGGCTTTCACATCAATCTGGGTCTTTTCAAGGATCTCATACAACACTTGAGACCTCCTGCAGAACAAACGATCACTACAGAAAATCAGGAGGAGATTCAGCCCCTGCTGCTTTTGAAAATGGCTGAAATTTACTGATCAGTCTTTCCTCTCTTGTCTCGTTGTGTGCACAGATCTAGAGTCCTTTACATTCATGATAATGAAATAACTGAAGCCTTGCTGCTTTGGGCTAGCTGGCTTTTTGTCCAGAGATAAAGAGGAATGTTTCAATGATTTTTAGATTAACAATATTAGTTAGTTGGGAAGACTTGTGTGATCCAGACTGAACAAGGTTTGGGGGGAGCTCAAGAGACTTTGATTGGGGAGACATGAAGTGCAGAAAATCTAGGGGAAAGAGCAGCCTCCCCTGGGATGTAAAAATCAGAATTATTAATCCCAGATGTGCCGAATTCAAAGATAAGCTTTAAGCCTGAATTTTTCTTAACACAGATTCTTAACAGAATGCCTGGATTTTGTCTCTCTTTCCTCTCACTGAATGAATATGGATTACTGCCACTGAATAGATCAATCCTAAATCTACTGTTCTATGATCAAGACAGTTAAGATGAGCACTGACCTCAAATTCCCATGTTAGTTGTGATGACCATGGTATGCCATGGGGCACTAGATGCTGAGGCTCTTTTCCAAATAGTTTGAGACAGCAAAGTATCTTAGAAAGAGGAAATCAGTGAAGTAATTTGTCCAGCAAGAATGACTTAACAGTAGCTTATATGATAATCAGAAAATACCACATGATATAACAGTCAGCTCCACAAAAATCATAGAATCTCTTGGATGGAGAAGACCTTCCAGATCATCAGGTCAAACCATACCTGGCCACTACTAAATCATATCCCCAGCATCACATCTACCCATCTTTTACATGCCTCCAGAGATGGCAACTCAACCACCTCCCTGGGCAGCCTTTTCCAGTGTATGATAAACTTTTTGGTGAATAAGCTTTTCCTAATGTTTGAACCTCCCCTGGCTCAGGTTGAGGTCATTCCCTTTCATCCTACAATGTGGGCAAAGAGACCAACACCCGCCTCTCTACAGCCTCTTTTCAAGTAGTTGTAGACACTGCTAAGGTCTCCCCTCAGCCTACTTTCCTCTAGGCTAAACAACCCCTGTTGCCTCAGCTGCTCCTCATAAGACTTTCTCCAGCCTCTTCACCAGCTTCATCAACATTCTCTCTGGAGGCAAAATCCTGCTGATTTCAATAGGAGAAAGACTGGTACAGTGGGATTTATTTTAGAGTACTAACTAGGTAACTGAAATCAATAAGCAACTTGCATGGCTTACACCTGTTGTCTTTAGTCAGTGCCCTACATGGTGTTTGTCCCACCCCATGAGAGTTGTTTGAATTTATTTTTCTCTGTAAAAGCTTGATTTCTGTGTTGATCAAAAAGAACTCTGGCTGACTAGATCAAACTAGTTCATAAACCCTGGAAAATTCCAGCATGATACATCTGGATTGGTCTAGCTCCTAAAGAAGGCATCAAGTCTTAAAATTGGCCTTTACAGGATAAAGCTTTATGAGTCAGCTTAGCAAAACATCATATCCTATACCAGTTGTAATTCAGTAAATCCAGGCTGGTCCTCCTCTTGGATATCACTTAGGGAAAAAATGTTATAATTTGCAAGGTGTTCTCAGAAAAATGATTTGCTACACAGGAGGGTCAGGAGGCTCTACAAAGACATCTAAACAGGCTGGACCACCGGGCAGAGACCAATGGCATGAGGTTTAACAAGGTCAAATGCCGGGTTCTGCACTTGGGGCACAACAACCCTGTGTAGTGCTACAGACTGGGAGAAGCCTGGCTGGAAAGCTGTCTGGAGGAGAAGGACCTGGGAGTGTTGGTTGACAGGCAACTGAACATGAGCCAGCAGTGTGCCAAGGTGGCCAAGAAGGCCAATGGCGTGACCAGCAGATCCAGGGAGCTTATTCTCCCACTGTACTTGGCACTGGTGAGGCCGCAGCTCAAACCCTATGCTCAGTTGTGGGGCTCTCACCACAAGAAGGATGTTGGGACTCTGGAGCGAGTCCAGAGAAGAGCAATGAAGCTGGTAAAGTGGTTGGAGAACAGGCCCTGTGAGGAATGACTGAGAGAGCTGGGGTTGTTTAGCCTGGAGAAAAGGAGGCTGAGAGGAGACCTTATTGCTCTCTACAGCTACCTGAAGGGAGGTTGTAGAGAGGAGGGAGCTGGTCTCTCCTCTGAAGTGACAGGGGACAGGACAAGAGGGAATGGCCTCAAGCTCCACCAAGGGAGGTTCAGGCTCGACATTTGGGAAAAAAATTTCACAGAAAGGGTCATTAGGCACTGGAATGGTCTTCCCAGGGCAGTGGTTGACTTGCCTTCCCTGGAGGTGTTTAAGGTGCAGATAGATGAGGTACTGAGGGGCATGGCTTAGAGATTGGTGGGAATGGTTGGACTTCATCCTGTGGGTCTCTTCCAACATGGTGATTCTATGGTTGTTTCTTGGCCAGGAAAACCCTTCCTCCAGCAGATGGCATTCATAGCTCATTTCTCCCTAATATTCACAGAAATCACACTGAGGAAGCCTGTTCCCTGGCAAAGCTCTCTCTTGGTCTGAACAGTGTGCACAACTGCCTGTTTCAGCTATACACTAAAAATGTTAATCCAAGCATCAGTTTCTTATAAAATAATAAAGGAAAAAAGGTGATAAACATGAGCTGTTTTGAACAATTTGGTCTTTTTGTCTTAAAAGAAAAGTGTTGTGCTATTGTGATTATTATTTTCTCTCTATTATGATGCCTGCCAAGAGGATTTTCAGAAAAATAAGAACAGGTCACGACACTGACATGTATATGTGCACATGTGCTATTATAAAACAAAGCTACTTTGCCTTATATTTTGTCGTTCTCTAAGCTGAGGATCCCTTGCTGAATCTTACTTTATGTTACACGTGAAGTTTCAGGAAAAGTCTTTGCCTTTGAAAAGATGGGGTAGTAATCACAAGAAATAGTAATAAGAATAATAACAATAATAACAATAATAACAACAAAAAAATATTGTCAGAGATTATGATACACTTACTCTTTTTACCCTGATTGATAATGACAAAGTCCCTTCTGAGCTTCCACCAAGGCCTACTCTTTGGTATTTCTTTCACTAGGCTCCACAGTGATATGATTGCACATAGTGATTAAGGTTTTGCAATAGACCTAGTGAATATTACTCCTTCTGTGGAACTTTGTCTTTCTTTTCCAAGGAATTTGGAAATTGAAAACAAAGGACTAAATCAGTGCCTAAAACATGTGGCATATATGGAACTGTGTATGAAATCATCATCCTAAAATATTTTGTACCATTTAGTCTTATTACCCTCTAATAAATATTAATTCAACCTCATTTTATGAGGATAAATACTTATCATAGACATAATTCATGCACAGACAGAGACAAAAGCACAAACCCCTGTCAGATTCAAATTAAAAACACCAGAAATGATAATTTAGCCAGAACGACTGCTACACAAAGGGAATATGGAGTGAAGGAAAAACCATCCTGAGGTTTAATCCATCTACGACTTGTTGCACCTTATTTAAAGATTTGCCTATGTGCAAAGTATGCTGTTAGTTATGAATGCTCTTATCTGTAGTGTCTCAAAGTGTTTTAGTGGTTTTGTATACTGGGCAAAAAAAGGTCCCAGGTATGCTTGCATGAAGGGGTAAAGCAGCTAGGGAAAGATGTGCAGTGATATTGCGTGTATGGTACTTTGTTAAAGTAATAGCCAATTAAGTAAACTACTAATGTAGTACAGGGACTTGCCATTGCCCAACACAGTACTGGCCATTTTTGTGGTGTCTGTGAATTAAGTTGGCTTTAATTAAGTTTTTGATGCAGATATCAGAATTGCAGAGAACAGCAAAACAACTGGCAGTCATCAGAAGTTTCCTGGCAGAAGCCTCAGAGAAAGTAGAAGACTTGAGGAGTTAGAAACTCGACAACTAGTCTTATGCTTGAAGGAGCTGGTGTGGTTCCTTTGTGTATTGTGCCTTCTTCAGGTGACTGGGGCAAACTGACTTTATATATCTTAGCTTAAGTTCCTGACTTACAGCTTGCCCATATCAATGCTTCTTTTCTTCAAAAGGATTTACTGACTTTTTTTTTTTTCAGGTCCAAGCCACTGTAATACCCATTGTGAGTACCTCATTGTGTTTAAGTGAGATATCTTTCCCAGCTCAGGAGGCAATTAAACATCTGGTTATTATACCTAAAAAGGAAGTGAAGACCTTGTTTTCCAAGGACTTTCCAAACTATTAGTTTCATAGAATTGTAAAATCATAGAATTGCAGAATCATAGAAACTATTGAATGGTTTGTGTTGAAGGAGACCTTAAAGATCATCTAGTTCCAACCCCCCCTGCCATGGTCATGAACACCTTCCAGTAGACCAGGCAGCTCAAAGCCCCATCCAAACTGGTATTGAACACTTTCAGGGATGGGGCATCCAAAACTTCCCTGGACAACCTGTTCCAGTATCTTACCAACCTCATTCTACAGAATTTTTGCCTAATGTCTAATCTAAATCTTTCCCCTTCCAATTTAAAGCCATTCCCTGTAGTCCTATCACTACCTATCCTTGTAAAACATCCCTTTCCAGCTTTCTTGTAGGCCCCTTTCAGGAACTGGAAGGCTGCTATAAAGTCTTCCCAGAGTCTTGCCTTCTCCAAACTGAACTACCCCAACTGTCTCAGCCTGTCACCACTAGCAGAGGTGATCCATTCCTTTAATAATCTTCAGAGCTCTCCTCCCATTCCAATATTTCTATTTTCTTCTTATGTTGGGGATTCCAGAAGTGGACACAGTGCTCCAGGTGGTGTCTTATGATAATAAGGCACTTCCCTTGACCTGCTGGCCACACTTCTTTTGTTGTTGCACAGAATACAGTCAGCCTTCTGGGCTGTAAGTGCAAATTTCCATCTCATGTTGAGCTTCTCGTCAATGAGAACCCCTAGGCCCTTCTCTGCAGGGCTGCTCTCAGACCCCAGACAGGTACCTATATTCTTGATTAGATGGAATCAGGTTATTTTACCTAAGTTTTTATTTACCACTTTTGATTAATAGTCAATAAGGTTAGAGGACAACATGAAATGTCTGGAAACTGGAGGGGAATATTCTGTGATTTAGTCCTGGCCCAGAAGTTATCAACAGCTTTCATCCAAATAATTCACTAGTATTTTTTTACCATTTTGTGTCTTACAAAAATGTGTTGTTGTAGCTGCTTATTAGTAAAATTACACACACAGTAGTTCTCTATATGTGGCAGTCTGTGCTCTGCTTTAAGGTCTGCCTTAATCCTAACAGCCACTGACAGAAGTTGTCAGGGGTCAGATTCTTTTTTCTGAATCCTCAGAGTTTGCCTTTAATTTAGACAATTTTCTTTAAAAGGAGAAGAAAGTACATTTTAAGATCTAGAGACTGGGTGTAAAGACCAAAGCAATACTTCTTTAGTTCCTGCAATGTTAGTGTCTATGTGTTTTTATTTTCCTTTTTTCCCTGGTAATGAAGAAGGAGAGTACATATTAACAAACTTCCAGCTTAGTTGACAGTCTAAGAATGACTGTCAACACAAATTGGATGCAAACTGGACTACCAAAATCAAATGAGTTTAGGAAACCTAGGAGCAACACCTCTTTTGTATCCTTCCCATCATTGTTTCCAAGCTGCCCAAGAATGCTGTTTGTAGCTGCTTTAGCATGTACTCTGTCCAGGATGGAACTAAAGACATTCCAAGTCTGGTGAAAGACTTTCAGAAAGATGCTTCACCTCACATGCCTTTGTTATGTTGTAGAAATATTTAAATTTCCTACGCTTATTTTCTATTTGTTGTGTATAAGGAATATACTTGATATTATAAGTGAAATGTTTAACTTCAGAATTTTTCCTTCTTTATGATACTTAATATTCCAAAAAGGACATTTCAGGAAGGGTGTCAAATACTGTTTGGAGGTGTAATGGTTTGATTTTGGCCCCTTCAGAACAGCCAGGTTGTGACTGAGAAGGAACTACATCTCCCAGTATTTCATGTGATTTTCTGCGTAAATCAGGGTGTGTTGATGGGTCGGACACTCCTCTTCCGGCTCCCTCTCATCTTCCAGCTTCCTTTTGTCTCTGGTTGTGTGTACGAAAGGTCTGANTCCCTTTCTCCCTTGGGCTCATACAGGGGGGTGGGGGAGTAGGAGAGACTGCATTCTACTGTGGGGGTTTGGGTGGTTGGCAGGTGGATTTCACTCAACCTTTCACAGGAGGTCGCTATCCTTGAGGAAGAGGCATCTGTCTTCTGCAGTTCTGTACTCTTTAGGGTGAATAACTGTCATCTTTATATACTCTAGTCTTTTCATCTCTCAGCTTTGCATCTACCACTTCCTCTGTTCCACACAGTTTTGTTTTTACAAAAGACTTTTTCCTTACAAGGTAGATCCACCTTTGCAGATGCTGCAGTAATTGCAAAGCCCTTGTTACATTATTATTATAATGATTTGAAGCTGATACCAACTGGGAGGCATTTTTTTCTTCCCTTACTCCACTGAATAATTCTTTCAGGATGAGTAAAGTGGTACAAAACCAGCTTTCTGCTGTTTGCTGTTAATGCATTGCTTTCTGTATTTTCTCTTTTCAGCAGTTCATTTGCAGTCTGTACTTCTGATTTCTTTCCTGGATTTATGTTATTGTTAAATAAATTAGAGTGGCTGTTTCTTACTTCCTCAGAATGTGGTGCTGAATAAAGAGGACTTTTCCAAAATGTTCTGCCTTATCTTCTTTTTTTGACAGGGTGAGTTTTGAGGCTTTTTGGTTTCACTGTTTTATAAGCATATTTTTTCCTTCACTGCTTTTGATTGATCCATTTCTTCTTTTGTAATTTCCACCTGCAG
The DNA here is from genome assembly GCA_013389865.1 of Piaya cayana. NCBI lineage: Eukaryota > Metazoa > Chordata > Aves > Cuculiformes > Coccyzidae > Piaya > Piaya cayana. The sequence goes on along the minus strand of WAAB01007726.1, from coordinate 55,142 downwards.
ATTCTCTGTTCCTGCAGTTTTGTGCTTTCCTATCATAGCAGTGTTAGCTTCAATTTCTGTTTCCAGTGTAACTACATTTATTTCTTCTTCCATTGACTCCTTGAATTTGCTGCTTGCTGGTACTTGTCTTCTGTTTTGTCTGATACTTGCCTGGCCTCAGCATGGAGCTTCATCCTGTCACCCCATTTTCTTCCCAGTAAGGTCTCTTGGTTTATCTCATTCCTGCTCTGCCTCTGCTGGTGTCCAACCGTGACTGCAGTGGTCTGAGTCACACTGGCTCTGAACACTCCACTACAGTTTTCTTTGATTCCACTCTTCCTTTTACTTTTCTCTGCTCTGATTATGCCTTGGATCTGTTCTTCTATTCAAAGCAGAAATCTTCAGTTAATCTGTGTACTGTGAATATTGTGTTATATCTTTTTCTTGTTCTTAACTATTTATTTGCATTTGCATTTTTATTTCATTTTAGATGCTCATTGGTTCCTGGCCTTTTTCACAGACAAGACTGGGGAAATAGCTCAACTGTGGTGCACATGACCACGCATTTTAGTATGTGTTAAATTCTGTGATACTTTTTTTTTTTTTTTTTATGAGAGGAAAGAATATTTTCAGCTCTACAGTTTGGGTCTAAAGCACAAAATAATTGTTTGTTAATTTCTGAAATTCACAATTCCTATCTATTTCCAATTGTTATATCTTTCAGAGCCATACTGACTGTGTGTTAACACAAGACTTACTTATCTCAAGAAATTGCCTTCTGGGGGCCTGCCACTCCCATTCCATAGGTGACCTTAAAGCTTTTTTTTGGTCTACATTTTAGACATAAACCAGCATAGTGTGTGCAATGCTTAGGAGTCTTATTTCACATCTTGCATTTATCTTACAAATTCATGGCTTTGTATCTGATGAGTGATTTTTTCCCATATCCTGTCATAATGAGAGCTACCCCAGCATGTGCTGCTTGTCTTTGTGGGACAGGGTTAATACAGTGTTTTCATTCTTGTATCTAATCCCAGCCTACCAGCTTGGATTTCAATTTCCCTCAGAAGGACTCTGACTTTGGAGAGATTTTCACAATCAGAAGCTATCAGGGTAGACAGCACAAACATTTTCAGTGTTCTGATTTTAATGCTAGCTTCTGCAAAGAGTGGCTAAGGACTATTTACTTCTTTTTGCAGGAAAAGTCTGTGGCACAGGGTGTGAGGCTAGGAGGGATGATAAGTCTTGTGCCCACATGCTCACCATCTATAACATTGGCATAGTTGCTGCAGGGGTGCAGTCTGGGCAGGCCAGCCTGCCTGCTCTTCTGACGTTCCTGTCCCTTTGTCTTCCATATACCATATGAATATCATATTTTACCCTCTCCTTCATCAAAATTTTAATAAGCAATGACATTTCACCATTAATAATAATGGTATGCATGTATTTCCCATTTACAGCTTCAAAGGACCAGAAAACTACTCAGAGTTAAACCACATATGTGTTTTTATGAGTTTTTTTCTATGGAAAGTCCAAGCTGGGAAGACTCTAGAAGTAAAGTTGGTATTTCATTGTGGTGCTATGAGCATGTGAAACAAGATTTGAAATGAAAATGGTTTTGTGATGGTAACTCAAAAAGCTTAATGCAAACACAATAATCCTGTAAATTGCTTGTCTAGGGATTTAAAGACAATTAGAATGGTGTATTATCGTTTTTGTTCTTTTTTGTTTCCACCTTTTGTTAAATCTTCTGCAGTCTGATTCATACCATACTGAAAAATCCTCTAATGGATGTTGAATAACCTCGTTTATCCTGTCATGTAATTCTTAGCCTTTTTCTAAACATACACTAGTTCAACCAGTTGTAGTTGGTGATGTACAAATAGATTTCCCTCTGTATAAATATAATTTTGTTGTGAACTATGCCATTATATTAATTTAAATTTTTATTCACTCTATTTTTAAAAAAATGCCTAGAATCTGATTAAATAATATGAATAATAATAAGAATAGTAATTATATTCTCTAGGATAGATGAATTATCTAAAATTATGTATTATCCATGGCATTTATTGTATTTAAGGATTAGAATGGAAAATGGAGACTTACAATTATTAGTTAAATTATTTATGTGGTTATAAATAAATCAATCAATAAAATACCTACTCTTGAAGCAGCACAGGATAAAAGAATTTCAGAAGAAAAATGGATCTGTCATAGCCATTTGAATTCTAATAACCAGCTTCAGCTTGCACAGCTGTGCTGAATGGCCAGCTGTTTTACTGTGTCTGAACTATGGTAACTCACCAAGCAATTGAACAACATATTGAACTTCTGCAATTTTTAATTGCTAGCTAACTACATGTCATAAGACATGTATTTAAGCAGCAGCTCCCCCACGAATCCACCTAAATTAAACCTTCTCTCCAGGGAAAATGTAAATCTCCTGTGGGTATTTTTGTGGTAAATTACTACTGGGAATGCCTTTCTGTAAATGCGTGCTTAAAAATTAATTGAAAAAGATTCTAGATAGAAGGAATTGAGAATAATATGGGAGAGTGACCTACAAGCAGATTTTTTTTGCTAAGAATTTTGATACAGACTGAAGCTTAAGCCTTGAGAGGACAGTTCTTGTCATCTAGTCTTCTGTATGGACTACTGGTGAATCATTCACAGACACTAATAGGCACCATTTTTTAATTTGTATTAAACCTTTCTGTAAGTGGGTAGTTGATAATCCCTCACTAACGTTGTATTCTTCCTTTGGTGGCTAAGTAGAAAGTAACAAAAACTAATAGTTCCTTAGAAATTTATGAAGCTGTGAATGAGGAGACCAATGAATCAGCATTAAAGGAGTCAGCTGTTCTCCTAGTTTTCAAATGCAAAAAGTGAATTTAAGTGCTCAGATTCCCTTCATGACAAAGCAAGTCAATATCAAGTTTATTCCCCCTTTTCTAGAGTCTAACACCACTCCTTTACTGCTGGTCTTTCATTTACATTATTCTGTTTTGTTTCTCTTCATCTTCCCATGCTTGCATCTACATTTCTTTTCCATCCTCTCAGAAATGTACACTGATACATTATATCTTCTGTAGACAGTACATTCTTTTAAAGGCAATAAAACCAAACACCCAGTTTGTTAATTTAAAAAAATCCAAATTTTAAAAAGTTGTCTGTTGAATTTCCTCTCTACCCCTAATCATCCTAAATTTTCCTTGTTCTTTTTCCTCCTTCATTTTTTCAACTGTTTTTTTTCCACTTAACTTCCTTTTAGTTACCTTGAGCATATAGCCTGTAATGTACAATGAAATTTATGCCTCTAAGGAGAAATGCAGCTGAATCATTCACAAAGTGTTACTGGCACAGTTTTCTGTCTGCTGCCACCACACCTAAAGCTTCAGAGTCTGTGATGCTGCTTTTCTTCTTTAATGCGCATGTGGTCCATGTTTCCCTTAGTATTCACCAGCAGTCAGACATCACGCATCTAAAGATGACTGCCTTTTGCATAATGAAGTGTAAATTTTGTAATCATTAGACCCTATATGTATCTTTATTAAATAATGTCCCATAATGTAGATACGACTGATAATTAGAAAATAAAACCAGCCAGGGATTATGAGACTCTATACTGAATCATGATACAGTTCTTCCTGAACTCTTCTTGTTGCCAGCAGATTTAGCCGTAGATTTACACAGAAATATCCCAACATTTCTGCATCGTAAATCTTGCTAATGGTGATTGTCAACTCTTGAGAAACCACAAGAGCTAAATTTAGGGCCCAACAAATTTGTCTAAACAGATAGACATCAGTGAAAGTACTTGCTGGTGGGTATTGTGTTCCCATTGACACCAAAAAGGCGGCAGTCAAACAGAAGTTTTTTCCTTCAAAATTCAGTGTTTGGGCTAGAAGCAAGACTTCCCTGCACTGTTTTAAGGGAATATGTTAATCACAAAACCCCCTTACAATGACAGCAGTGAATCAGAGCTTGGTGAAGAATGTTTGGGTAGATTAATGGTGTCTAAACAGGTGAAATTCCTCTGTTCTGTGTACATTAAAAAAAAAAATCCAAATTCTGGAACTTGGCCTCTGTATCTGAAGAGAATTAACAGGCAAAACACTCTGAAAAGAAAACCTTAGTGAGCAGGTGCAAGTTAGGGAAAAGCCTCAAGGAAGATACAGCTGTACTTTCTCCCGCTGCTAGATTATTTTGTGTTAACATTCCTGCTTCTTTTGAATGCCATAAAAAAACTTTAGTTTTTGGTATCATAGGGAGTCACACACACAAATGTTTTTTATTGCCATTTGTTTTTTTAAGCTCCTACAAAATTTATCTCAAAACATATATACAAGAAAAACAATGAAACCTTCAGAGAAGCAGGCAAAGATTAAATTATTAGGTTTTCATTGCTTCCCTAAATGGTTTATGCAGAAGTTAGGAGCACCTGTTTGTTGTTCAGCAACTTTGAAAATACATCAGTTAATTAGATACTTCTACATATGCTTACAGAACTAAGTTTAGGCAGCCATTTATTAAAGATGTTTGTTCATACTCACTCCAATTGAGCTTTCTGTATTTGTGGATGATGAACTACTAATGTATGATAGTCTTTATTGCGGGTGTTTTTCACCCTTCTGTTCAGTCAGGAAAAGTCTTACATAGAATAATAGAATGGTTAAGGTTGGAAAGGACCTTAAAAGATCACCTAGTTCCAACTCCCTGCTATGGGCAGGGAAACCTCCCACTAGATCAGGTTACCCATGGTCCCATCAGCATTGGTCATGAACACCCCCAGGGATGGGGCAGCCACAACTTCCCTTGGCAACCTGTGCCAGGGCCTCACCACCCTCACTGTGAAGAAATTCCTCCTTATGTCTAGTCTAAATCTGCCCCTCTGCAGTTTATACCCATTGCCTCTAGTCCTATCACTACATGGTCTTGTAAAAAGTCCCTCATCAGCTTTCTTGTACCCCTCTTCAGGTACTGGAAGGTTGCTGTAAGATCTCCTTGGAGCCTTCTTTTCTCCAGGCTGAATAACCACAACTCTCTCAGCCTGTCCTCATATGGGAGGTGCCCCATCACTCTGATCATCTTTGTAGCTCTCCTCTGGATCTGTTCCAACAGCTGCTTACTGAAGACTGACAGAACTGTTCAGGATAAAAACTAAGCAGTTTCTTTTGTGAAGGAATATTACTTTTCCTTTTTTAATTGTGATAATTTTTAAATATTCCTGCTTAGATCTTCAGTAGAACCTTGGAAATGCAATGGTGGATGAAATGAAATGAACAATAAGAAGGAAAGAGTGGTTTCCAACAGTTTTGTAGTTCTTATATACTGGGATAACTCCATATGTCCATAACAGAATTGTTCAAGTTTGTTAGTCTGTCTCTGCAAATGACTGGAGCTAAGTATTTCATAGGAAATTTATTAAATTATAGTGTGTAGGCAGTCTAGGATTCACTGCCCACTTTAAAAATTCCTTGCTTATCTTCATTTAATAGTAGACCTCTGTAATGATACCTGTTCCTTCTGAACTTTCTTTGGACTAATGCAAGCAAGGGTTAGATACATAGTAAAGGTAGTTTCCCATACTGTCTTCAAAATTAGTTTTCAGTTTGAAAGTACTTCTGCCTATCTTCAGTTGTATGGATGAGGGAAGTCTTATCTAGAAGAAGAAAATCAGGGTGTTATTTTTCACCTGAGTGCTCAGAGTTGCTACACAAATTCATAGTGGCTACAAGGCTGGCAGATTAAGTCAAAAGAGTTGTGTAACAAGGGGAAGAGACACATTCATGCAGTGGCTGTGCTTCAAAAGTACTACTGTACTGTATTAAAGTAATGCAAATTTATCATAGCAGGAAACAAGAACTTTTTAACAATCAATGCCTTAATTGAGGTACAAAGCTAAAATACCAATAAACAGCAATATTTTTTTTCATGGTGACCCTAGCTGTTGCTGCTTATTCCCAACAGAATTTTCTAAAGCATATATTATATATTAAGCTCCACAGAATTTTCTTTCATCTTTATCTCTTTTTACAATGACATCTAAGTCTCTCTCTCTTGTCTGCTACGACTTTTTCTGCCTCTTACCCCCACCTTCTCTTAACAAAGGGACCTAGCTTGTGGCTTAAACTATACATGAACTAAAACATTTTTTAAGTGCTTCTACTTGCATGAATCAGACTGTATTTAAGACTTTTTTTAACCATTACTTCTTACACACTGAAAATTTATGCTTAGTTTCAAGCTACCTATCCCTGCTACCAGTAAAGGGCACAGCACTTATACCTGATCTTAAAGCACTGACAAATTTTGAAATTGTCTCAGTTTTGTGCTTTTTGCAGCTGGCTATTGACATCTGTCAAAATTAATGTTCATTATCCAACACTCATAGACTAAAAATTTTGTGAGTTTTGACTGCAATACTCCAGTGAGAAACTTTATTTTTTGAATATGGCATTGGTAGGAGAAGGTTGTGGCATTAGAAATTCTGGTGCCTCTGTTAAAATTTTGTCATGCTTACAATGTTTACACTGTGTTGTAGGTATAAGGTGTTAAGATCTTTCAGTGAGCGTGAAACTCATATTGCTGGGAGAAAATACTTCTCTTTCTTACAAAGAATTGGGAAATCAGAATTGCTACCACCTAGAGTGGATGCAACTTTGCCACTCATTCACAGGATGCAAAATCAGGCTGTGGGATGAAGCAATAGCAGAAGACTTTTAAAAAATTAAGCCGTTACACAGTCAATACTTATTCTGGCAATACAGAACCAGGCAGTTTTACTGATGCTTATGCTGCTTTTCTCCCTGCATGACAGTCTGTGAAGTGGCCCAGGGGGCATTATTTAATATTCAAAAGGCACAATCTCTTTTCCACCAGGTGTTATTCATGCTCTGAAGTCATGTGTTGATCCTTCAGCAAATCCAGCTTTAGGATGCCAAAACCACACGAAACATAGAATACAAAAGGCTGATACAGCACAAGCTGATATAGCACAAACCGATACAGATTTATTTCCCCTCTATCTCTTTGCTTCAACCTTCTTATCCCCTTTGAAGTAAAGAACAAAGCCCCAGCATCCAAAGAAAACCAACAAGAGCAACAAAAAACTAGTTTGCTTTATTCCTGTGGGCTTTCTGCCAGATCAGTTCTCATCCATCCTCCCGTATCCAGCAGAAACTCCATACTACATCCTCTAGCTAATTTGTCAGTAAAGAAGTTTTATACCCATGGCTGACATGGATTAAATTTGTGTTGCTGGAAAACCCACATTTATGCTGATCCAATATTAATGACTGTGAAACCACAGCCTTTAGTGGACATATGTGCTCTCTCTTCTTTACATTTCAATTCCAACTGTGAAATTTCATTACAGCTGTGTAAACCTTCCCATAGTATGATTGCTGACAGGGAGATGACCTTGGGATGACTGCATGGTTTATTTCTTGATTCAGTGTAAATTTGGAATAGCCATGCTTGTGTCAGTAGAGGTATGCATAGGATAAACTGGTCATACTCTGCTAAACCTGAACAACCCATGGTTCCGTATGCAGAAAAGGTGGATGAAAATCCTTCTAGTTGTATCTTACTGTTGGGAAATGGATTATTAAATCTCTCTTACTTTGGAGAGATTACGTTGACCCCCAAAGCGGGAAATCCTGGGATTGTATTATGAATTTTGTGTTTCAAAGTCAACCTAAGAATGTTAAGCTTGGCGTTTCATGCACAATTCTCTACTAAAAGAGACAATTAATGAAATATACCTGTTGAAAGCTGGATTTCAGGACAAAGAATGTCTTATCGCTCAGTGTAGTCATGTGATCTTTCATCATCAGGGTCAAATTAAACATTTCCATTCTGCTCTAAATTTTTGGCCACAGGTCTTCATCTTGCCTCTTTCATTTTTTCACCAGCAACTTATCTGAACATATCATAACTGGGTGCAAAAAGACTGACAATATGATACTGTGATGATGGTTTTGCCAGGCCAGGAAAAAATAGTCAGGAGGTGAGGCAACCTCTATTGCTGCCAGTCTCCATCTCACTCCAACCAGCTCATGTTTCCTAATAACCTTGTCAGTGTAGAACAGCAACAATCACAAAAGACCTTGTAACAGACTCAAAAGGACAGTGAGAGCAACCCAAAACACGTATATGAATTAAAAGAAAAAAAACAAACAAACAAGTGACAAGTACAAACAGCAAATGTACAAGTGGTGGCAGAAACCATGAAAACACATGTAATCATGGTCAATATTTACTTAACTCATCTTTTTTAAAGATGTACCTGTACAAGACCCCTGATGCAGACCTAATGGCTGACCTGCTGGAGCCTGCAGTTTCCTCTGTGAGCCTACTTCCTAATACATACCGAAGATTAACAAAATTTGATGGTTAAGTCATGGATGCCCCATCACTGGAGTTGTTCAAGACCAGACTGAATGAGGCTTTGAACAACCTGATCAAGTGGAAGGTTTCCCTGCCCATGGTAAGGAGGCTAGAACAGGATGATTTTTAATGTCCTTTTCTTCCCAAACCATTCTATGATTCTATGATTAACATTTCCTAACAAGTCAGTCACCTGAAATGCCCAGTGAAAGGTCTGATGAGCACCAAAATTGGTGGAAAAGAGTAGATGGACTGTTCAGCTAAGAATAAGTAGGGAGAGGAAGTGAAATCTTCCTGGTAGCAGTAAGCATGGTTAAACTCTGCCAAAAAGACATGAAGTGCAAGAGCTGCATGGATTAAGAAAATCTGGAAGAATATTAAGACCACCTCAGGAGAATTCATTTAACTTAGAATATAATGACAGCAAGAGATGGTAAAAAAGGTCCCTAAACAAATAAAAATTTTCAACCAGAAGTCACTACTAGCACCACCTGTGAATCAGATACATTTTGTGGAAAACAATGGGCAGACCTCCAGTTTAACACTCTATTGAAGCTTTGAGAGAGCAATCTCAACAGAGACTATTTAATAGTTATTTCTCTCAAATCCTACCCCTCCCTCCTAATCCATCATTAGACATCCCAGGCTAGAAACTTGTGGGACTAAGCTGCAAACTGTATTGTGAAAAATATGTTTCACAAAACACCTCCTTTTTGGACATAATGTCTTGTAGAATCACCTCCTGAGACAAAATTCAAATGATCTAAATTGTATTTCCCAGTACTTAATAATTTCTGAAAGGTGTTTTTCTCACCACCAGTAATTAAACAGAAAATTCCTTTCATGACCTTCACTATGAAGATCTAAGTGTGTCAGTGTAACTCTGATGATGAATTTTACCACTGTTGTTTATAAAACTTTCTTTGAATTTAGAAGGTCAGCCAGGGAGAAGTTTTACTACAGTAACAGGAGAACATGAATGACTAGACTGCATTTTGTAAATGGTTTTTAGGCTTTGGACACTTTTTCAGTCCTACTGCATAATGCCATGAAAACAATAAATTGTCAACTATTCAAATATTGGATGGTCTCCAGGTACGGATTAAGAGAGGGATTTAGATTCCAGATGAAATATGATTAGGTGAATCATGGAATACATTAAGTAGGAGAAAGGATTGTCAGTGGTGGACAGGACTCCTGAAGGTTGTCTAGAAGCAGGTTTGGGTACAGTACAGTGCTCAGAACTGTGTCCATTTGAATTCCAAACACCTCTAGCACTTGAGATTTCCCCAGCTTTATGGCCAAGTTGCTCCAGAGTTGCACATAAGAGTTGCTAACTCTTATGTTAAAAGTACTTGCTTTGTCTGGGCTATATATNAAAAGAAAAAAAACAAACAAACAAGTGACAAGTACAAACAGCAAATGTACAAGTGGTGGCAGAAACCATGAAAACACATGTAATCATGGTCAATATTTACTTAACTCATCTTTTTTAAAGATGTACCTGTACAAGACCCCTGATGCAGACCTAATGGCTGACCTGCTGGAGCCTGCAGTTTCCTCTGTGAGCCTACTTCCTAATACATACCGAAGATTAACAAAATTTGATGGTTAAGTCATGGATGCCCCATCACTGGAGTTGTTCAAGACCAGACTGAATGAGGCTTTGAACAACCTGATCAAGTGGAAGGTTTCCCTGCCCATGGTAAGGAGGCTAGAACAGGATGATTTTTAATGTCCTTTTCTTCCCAAACCATTCTATGATTCTATGATTAACATTTCCTAACAAGTCAGTCACCTGAAATGCCCAGTGAAAGGTCTGATGAGCACCAAAATTGGTGGAAAAGAGTAGATGGACTGTTCAGCTAAGAATAAGTAGGGAGAGGAAGTGAAATCTTCCTGGTAGCAGTAAGCATGGTTAAACTCTGCCAAAAAGACATGAAGTGCAAGAGCTGCATGGATTAAGAAAATCTGGAAGAATATTAAGACCACCTCAGGAGAATTCATTTAACTTAGAATATAATGACAGCAAGAGATGGTAAAAAAGGTCCCTAAACAAATAAAAATTTTCAACCAGAAGTCACTACTAGCACCACCTGTGAATCAGATACATTTTGTGGAAAACAATGGGCAGACCTCCAGTTTAACACTCTATTGAAGCTTTGAGAGAGCAATCTCAACAGAGACTATTTAATAGTTATTTCTCTCAAATCCTACCCCTCCCTCCTAATCCATCATTAGACATCCCAGGCTAGAAACTTGTGGGACTAAGCTGCAAACTGTATTGTGAAAAATATGTTTCACAAAACACCTCCTTTTTGGACATAATGTCTTGTAGAATCACCTCCTGAGACAAAATTCAAATGATCTAAATTGTATTTCCCAGTACTTAATAATTTCTGAAAGGTGTTTTTCTCACCACCAGTAATTAAACAGAAAATTCCTTTCATGACCTTCACTATGAAGATCTAAGTGTGTCAGTGTAACTCTGATGATGAATTTTACCACTGTTGTTTATAAAACTTTCTTTGAATTTAGAAGGTCAGCCAGGGAGAAGTTTTACTACAGTAACAGGAGAACATGAATGACTAGACTGCATTTTGTAAATGGTTTTTAGGCTTTGGACACTTTTTCAGTCCTACTGCATAATGCCATGAAAACAATAAATTGTCAACTATTCAAATATTGGATGGTCTCCAGGTACGGATTAAGAGAGGGATTTAGATTCCAGATGAAATATGATTAGGTGAATCATGGAATACATTAAGTAGGAGAAAGGATTGTCAGTGGTGGACAGGACTCCTGAAGGTTGTCTAGAAGCAGGTTTGGGTACAGTACAGTGCTCAGAACTGTGTCCATTTGAATTCCAAACACCTCTAGCACTTGAGATTTCCCCAGCTTTATGGCCAAGTTGCTCCAGAGTTGCACATAAGAGTTGCTAACTCTTATGTTAAAAGTACTTGCTTTGTCTGGGCTATATATTCCAGTGTTTGACAACCCTCACAGTAAAAATTATCTTTCTTTAAGTCTAGTGGAGTTTTCAGTGTCTCAGCTTGTGATTGTTCCATTTTGTTCTGCCCTCATGCACCTCCATTTTCTTTATAACCTGCCATCAGGTAGCCAGAAAAAACAGTAAGATCTCTCCCCCACATTCTCTTTCCCAGGCTAAATCAGTGCGTTTACCCCAGGTTTTCTTTGTATGTCCTAGACTTCAGTCCCCAATGACCCTGGTGNTGGAAGGTTTCCCTGCCCATGGTAAGGAGGCTAGAACAGGATGATTTTTAATGTCCTTTTCTTCCCAAACCATTCTATGATTCTATGATTAACATTTCCTAACAAGTCAGTCACCTGAAATGCCCAGTGAAAGGTCTGATGAGCACCAAAATTGGTGGAAAAGAGTAGATGGACTGTTCAGCTAAGAATAAGTAGGGAGAGGAAGTGAAATCTTCCTGGTAGCAGTAAGCATGGTTAAACTCTGCCAAAAAGACATGAAGTGCAAGAGCTGCATGGATTAAGAAAATCTGGAAGAATATTAAGACCACCTCAGGAGAATTCATTTAACTTAGAATATAATGACAGCAAGAGATGGTAAAAAAGGTCCCTAAACAAATAAAAATTTTCAACCAGAAGTCACTACTAGCACCACCTGTGAATCAGATACATTTTGTGGAAAACAATGGGCAGACCTCCAGTTTAACACTCTATTGAAGCTTTGAGAGAGCAATCTCAACAGAGACTATTTAATAGTTATTTCTCTCAAATCCTACCCCTCCCTCCTAATCCATCATTAGACATCCCAGGCTAGAAACTTGTGGGACTAAGCTGCAAACTGTATTGTGAAAAATATGTTTCACAAAACACCTCCTTTTTGGACATAATGTCTTGTAGAATCACCTCCTGAGACAAAATTCAAATGATCTAAATTGTATTTCCCAGTACTTAATAATTTCTGAAAGGTGTTTTTCTCACCACCAGTAATTAAACAGAAAATTCCTTTCATGACCTTCACTATGAAGATCTAAGTGTGTCAGTGTAACTCTGATGATGAATTTTACCACTGTTGTTTATAAAACTTTCTTTGAATTTAGAAGGTCAGCCAGGGAGAAGTTTTACTACAGTAACAGGAGAACATGAATGACTAGACTGCATTTTGTAAATGGTTTTTAGGCTTTGGACACTTTTTCAGTCCTACTGCATAATGCCATGAAAACAATAAATTGTCAACTATTCAAATATTGGATGGTCTCCAGGTACGGATTAAGAGAGGGATTTAGATTCCAGATGAAATATGATTAGGTGAATCATGGAATACATTAAGTAGGAGAAAGGATTGTCAGTGGTGGACAGGACTCCTGAAGGTTGTCTAGAAGCAGGTTTGGGTACAGTACAGTGCTCAGAACTGTGTCCATTTGAATTCCAAACACCTCTAGCACTTGAGATTTCCCCAGCTTTATGGCCAAGTTGCTCCAGAGTTGCACATAAGAGTTGCTAACTCTTATGTTAAAAGTACTTGCTTTGTCTGGGCTATATATTCCAGTGTTTGACAACCCTCACAGTAAAAATTATCTTTCTTTAAGTCTAGTGGAGTTTTCAGTGTCTCAGCTTGTGATTGTTCCATTTTGTTCTGCCCTCATGCACCTCCATTTTCTTTATAACCTGCCATCAGGTAGCCAGAAAAAACAGTAAGATCTCTCCCCCACATTCTCTTTCCCAGGCTAAATCAGTGCGTTTACCCCAGGTTTTCTTTGTATGTCCTAGACTTCAGTCCCCAATGACCCTGGTGACTCTTCTCCTTCCACATTCGCAGAATCAAAAGCAGAACAGAGATTCCTGTATATTACCCACATTAGACTACTTTCTTTTCCATATACTCTTGTATTAGGCAAAGAATTACCTGAAAACCTTCAATAATACTTTTTTTTGGGGTTTTTTTTTTCTAATTTAAGACACAGAAAGTTGAGTAGAACTGTTCATAGTAGCACAAAAGTATACTGTGTTCTTGTAATTGCCATGCTTTACCAAGGAAAAACTGTCCTACTAGGTCATCTCAATCATGAACTAGAGAACAGTTACTTAGAATTTGGGTACTATATAAAAGGAATCAGGTCTGGTTTTGTATCTGCACTGTTGCAGAGAGAATACAGACATTTATTTTTCCAGGGCTCTCAACTCTGCAACAGGGACTGGGTTACTGGCGAAGGGAGAGACTTCCCTCGGAAATCAGCCCTGCGCAGTCTCCATAGACCAACATTTTCTTGGCAATATGTCATCCAAGACTTATTTCAAGAAGCTCACTAATAGGCTAGGCAAACTTTATTAGTTGTTTTATCCTCTATTTTTTTATATTGTTCTGGCCATTATTTATTTACAGATCTATGTTCCTGAAGACTTATCTTTGATCTTTTGTATGAAGAGCCTCTGTCTCTGAGTTTAAGGTTTAAGAAAGAGCTGTACATTCAAAACATCCTTTAATTCCATGCTTTAGTACGTCTAAAGTTCCCAGTTTTCTCTTCAGGGCTTAAGTTATCTGAGGATATAAGTACAAGCTAAGGTGATCTCAAAATCATCCTAACATTAAAGACATATATACTTTTTCAAACTCTATTTAAAAGTCTATCAATGTCTTGCAGAAAAAAAACATTACATTGAATCCAACAGGAGTTCTGACTCTTACTAGAGTGAATCCTGGCTTTATTCTGACATCAGTGCTCATGCCAAAATCTGTGGTAATCTTAAAACCTTAAAAGAAAATTTCAGATTTGAAAATCTCATTTATAATCCTGAATGTAGATGACATGTAAAGCATCTATTTTCTTTGTATTTTGAACATTGTTCCAGTACTTATTCCTTTGCATTCTGTTGTTCCTTTGGGTATTGTACTTAATTAAAAGGAGCTGTTGCACAGACAGAAATAAATGTGAATATGCCCAGTACATGTACATTTTTGTCTTGAACAGATGGAGCAATGCTCTACTTACACTGTGTCATTGACATAAAAAGATTTAGCTGATGATCAGAGTCTTTTATGTTCAAGGTATGTAAGGAAGGTATTACACAGTAACTATAAGGTGGCACAGCAGTGGATTATCATTTCTGCACATGGGAGCAGTAGCTGCCATATTATGTAGACGTTATGATGAGTTTAATTAGACCTCTGTAGAGAAGTGTTTAATTTTTACTTCAATTCAATGTAACAAGACAGAAAAAACCCACAACTAAACAATCCAACAAAACCATATACCCTGAAATCCTCTAAATAATTCAACTTTGAATTTGCGTGAGAATATCAGAGTAAATGATTTAGAAAACAGCCATGAGGCATCTGTCTAAAAACTGATAAAAATGTGAAAAGGGAATAATAATGTAGACATATTCCTGATTTTGAAGTAGTGAGAGAGTTAAAGGACAGCACCATGTGGGCCTTAATCATCCTGTTCTTATGATATATCCAGGCGTTAGATGTGGAATGCAAGTAAAGAGAAGTCCAGCATTCTTGCTCAAACAGATGGTTTCTGTAAAGACAAACTGTTCAGGAATATAGAAGACGTAGAGAAGAGTCCCAGAGCCAGGTTAACAATGTCAGCAAGAAACTACATGCTGCAAAGGCTGGATTTGTACTCAAGATTTTTTTTTTCAACACTGCAGGAAAGGATTGGCACCATTTGTTCAAATGGAAACAAAAGCTGAATTCAGGTCTGTTTTTTGGGGCTGCTTATGTGACTTTGGACTTTCTCAAAGTAGCACGTACTGTTCATAAAACACACCTATTGGCCCACAATTTCTGCTTTGTTTTTGTGTTTGTCTCACCTCCTGAAATCAAAGCAATAAAATAATAAACAAGTAAACTCACTTCCATAAAGAGACTTTCTTAAACTGATATGTCAAAATAACACACTGGAGCAAATAAAATGTACATACAACTATAACTAGAAGGCAATGTATGTATTGGAAAACTAGAACAAGGTGAATCTTTTTTTTGGCTTCTTAAGTTGCTAGGTATAAATATAAAAAAAAAAATAATTTAGCCTGAAGTTACTTTTGGAGAATATGGAATGGGAAAAAACAAAGCAAAACTCTAGCAAATGTTTTGTTTCTGAAGACCGTACATGTGTTTCGCTGCCTGGCATAATTGTTCATTTAAAGAATAACCTGCCATTTCCAGTTTATGTTTTAGCAAATAACTTTGCAGAATCTGTTAGTTTATCAGATTATGCTAAGGGTGGCTTTAAATAACAAGTAAAATAGACCTCTCCTATTTTAAATGACAGTGACCATATTTATTTTTGTATTACAATGTAAAGTTTTACCGGTGTTCTTGCTCCAGCTGCAAGAAAAAATGGAGAAGTCAGATCTCAATATGTCATGACCCCATTGTATCTTTCCATCTAATCTTTCAATATGTGTGCAGAATTGGACTCTGGCTGTTTTCTTAGTTAGGTGAGCACTGTCCAATAGCACTTTGTGTACTGCTGGTGCTTTATCTAACAGCAAGGTCTTATCTGAAATACAGAAACAATCTGACTTAAGGTTAATCTGTACAGGACCAGACTGAATGCATGTATAAGCAGATACATATCCAGAGGGAGACAACACAAAAACTACATCTGGACTTCTGAAAACAGTGTCATGTTTTCCTACTCATGCCCTTTTAATGTAGCTGTTGAAGAGAGGAGATACCTCTGAAATGAACTTGGTTCTGGGGGAAGCTTTGAGCTGTACACAAAGTATAAATGTTCTAGAAGTTCTTGCTATGGGCATTTCTCTGTGAGAGGCCCTGAATATGTCCCTTGTTTACTTATATTTACCAAAGACATTGAGGGAAATAATGGGCAGGGGTGTTGGAAAAGGCATCTGTAACTACGAGCACATGCTTCTTGCGGCACGTACTGTGACAAAATTCTGCATGAAATACAGCTCCATTGATGGTGGTAGTAAAGTTCCCTTTTTCTTTTATTTCTCTCTTTCAGTGAAACTGGGCTTCTGATCTGATCTGCTGTGGCATCTAAAGTCAGATCTCAGCTAAGAAATAAGCCTATGGCATGACTTTCCTGTACTCTGCCCTTAAGATATGAGTAGACACATATATCCATTCTACATGTGGGCTCTCTGGAATCACGATTGTGGTCACAGAATCCTCTGTAAGAAAAAGTCCCTGGATTTGCTTCTGGTGTTGAACTAACATTGAATACCAGTCACTTCTGACTAGATAGTATCACCCCTCTTTTGCAAAGCCCTGTTTTTCTTCCCCATATAACATACAGGATGATAAGGATAATATACACTGTTTTAAGATGTCTCTCAAGCTTAGAGACAAGACATTTGCTATTTTTCTGATGTTTGCAAAGGGAAATTGTAGCAATAAACTGACACACATTACTATTTTTAGACTGCAATTTGTCATGCAGACTTCAGTGCTCTTGGTACAGGATGAAAAAATGTTATGCATACTGTAAAAAAAATTTACTACTGACACATTGCTACCTTTGGATAATCATTAAAATGTGGCTTTGTCCTGGTGCTGCTTGTAAAGAATTTCTGCAGCTGCTATTATGAATGTGAAGCCTAAAAAATTGTACAGATTAATAGAAATGTGGTCACAGTATCACCCCCATCTTCTTTGCTTCTGAAATGCTGGGTATTTGGCTGGAGCTCAGACAGCAGTAAGGATACATTGTGATGAAAGAGAACTCAGACTTCACAGGGATGACTTGCCTAGACTGTCAAGGCCTGGCTTGGAATGACAATATTCTACAATATTTAGTTTTCTGATGCAAAAATTATGTTTTGTTTATTTTTGTTTGTGTAGAGGGAAGTCTGTTCTGAAACATAAACTTACTTTCCTCTATCTGGAATTAGCAGTTGTCAGTTGAGTAGGTTTTTTCATCTCTCTTTCTGGTCCGCAAACATAATGTTTAAAATCTTGTTTCACTGTTGTCTAGCATTGCTTATCCTGAATTTTTACCACTTAATTTAGGTCAACAGTCTCCCAATATTTTTCTAGTCAAACCCTGCTAGATTTTAGAATTGACAATTATGTATGATCTAGAGGTTACTGTCTCTCTGCTGACCACACAGAGAGCATAGGGCTGTTCCTCCCATAAGTTATTGATGATTTTTTTTTAGGAAAAGAAAGTTATTAATGATACTGCAGCACTCATCCTATAGAAACTAAGCTGACTGCAAAGAAAACACATGCAGCAATAAAGAACACTTGGAATTTCAAGCTATATGAGGAATTAAAAAGTTAATACATCTCCAGTGAAATAAAAACTTCAAATATAAAACTTTTGAAAGCAAAATGGAAATCACAGTGTGTTGCTGCTGTACTAGGAAACCAAAGCCAGTGTGTGGTTCCAAGGAGTAGGTAAGAAGTGCTGGGTCTCAGAAGCAGGCCCCGTTGCCTGAATGTCTCCTTTGTTGCCTGAATAAACAGAAGCAAGGGAGAGTGGAATATACAGCAAAGAATTAGGTAGAGAACACATTGTAAAACACCCCATTGGCCCCTACTGCTATTTACATGTAGTATGGGGACTGGGCTATAGTTGTACTGTCTTTGTAAAAGAGTAAACCATGTTCGGGATGCTGCCTGCAATAGTTGATTAAAACAGTTTAAGACACCCCTTGAACAGTATGTTTTAGGCTGATCAAAGTACAAAATAGAGAAGTGGAATAAAATAAATATTCGTAGCCAAACGATTGTGAAAGTTTTAAGTGTTGATTTATCAAAGGTGGGCAAATAATTCCTAATGTGAAAGTATATCAGAAGAAACATTCTTTCTGTTTTGCAGTGATAAATTCACTGTCAGTGAATGATCAGTCTTGTTCCTTCTGAGAAACTGCTCACAGAACATCCTCAATAAACATTCTTTGAGCAACAGTTGTGCTCACAAGCAATTTTTCTACCACATGGTCTAGAAATTGTGACTATATTGATCTTTGTGACAACATTTTCCACTGGTTTAGATATGGCCAGGTACCAACATCCAGGCAGTCTCTCAGGGTCACAATATGGGAGATGACTGACAGTGTGTTTTTACCATCCTCCCATGTTCCTGGGGTGCTTGGTAGAGGATCACACTAAGTTCTGGCTGGCTGAGCCAACCTTCCAAATTCATGAGCTGGGGCTGAGGCATGCACTTCTGTGGATGCCCTCCATGTGCAGCTGGAAAGAACCCCATGTACATAACACTTATAAGCAGCCCCAGAGTTATATCCCCATTGTGTATCTCTTCTCTCTATGCATACAAGAGAGATCAAGATGAAAACATTCACGGTAGACTATTCAAAATGGCTAGCAGGCTGTAAAAACCTGTAAAACCTTTGGCAATGTGTAGCCTACAGGTTACTTGTCTTGAATTGCATTCTCTCAGCACCCATCACAATGTGCATTTAAACATTTCTATACCTTTAGTGTTCATCCTAGTAACAGAAAGAAGTGAAACCTTTTATTGAAAAACATTTAGGTTATACATTAGCAATTCAATAACATCAGAAGAAGAAATATTTCACAGCCAACCATTACTAAGGCTTAAGTCAAAGTTGTCAGTAAGTTTTACATTGTCATCTTTAGTCTATTCCTCAAGATGAGCTGTAGATTTTACCTCCAGGAGAAGGCTGATTTTGCCTTGACATTTCACTGTAAATCTATTAGGAAATAAAGAAAAGACAGTTCCAGAACCTTTGTGAGAGAAAAAAACATCTTTTCTATCAAATAATGCTTTCCTCAGTTGGGATTGAGAAAGAAAGCACTTTACTTTCATATTTCTGAATCTACTTTTTATTCAGAATTGAAGGATTTTCTCTGTATCTCCAATCAGATAAGGAGATTATCAGAATCCCATATAGAGAGTCTGATCCATTTGCACCACCAGCAGAGGTTCTGTCACATCTCTTTATATGCAGGTGATCACCTTTAAACTAAACAACATAAGAAATACTTGTTAATCTTACTATCATATGGATTTTGGAGCCCTTATTTGCCAACATCCTGCTCCCAGTGTGCTGAGACTAGAGTATTTGAGTAAAGATTTCAACTTCAATGTAAATTTTCTTGTTCTTTACTATGCATGGATCATATGTTATTTCTGCTCCAGGGTGACAATCTTTTTATTTTTTGTGTGTACATGAGTGAAACATTCACAGTAGCATACACATGCCGTTGTAGCTCAGTCAGCTTTTTAATCAGCTGCTTCTCCCTCTTCCTTTCTGACTTTAGATGAGCCTTCTCTTGGTGGAATCCTTCACTAATGTTCCCAGGGTTAAATGCATATGCCACAGAAATCAATGTACGATACTTAAAGCTCTTAAAACCCCATGATTTTTCAGAAAATAAAATGGTGCACAGTCACTGTCATGTAAGAACAATATGTTCTAAAATGAAGTACTTTTATTCTAACTCTTCGTATATGGCAACTTGCAGCACAATCTGACTCTTCTGACTTTATCTGGAAAAATTCCAGCTGTGCTCAGTTTGAACTTGTGGAGGCAAGTTTGCTAACATCACTTATTTTGCAAATCATTTGGGCATGGGCTTAAGAAATTAAAAGGAATCTGGGAGCTGCAGGGTGTAAACTGACTAAGCTGACCGTAGGCTTTTCAGCAGCAGAGATTTACTATTGCTTTTGTAGACTATCAGTAATAGAAATCTCCTATGTTCTCCCAGCATGTTATCTGCTGAATGAGAAGTTGTTTATGGTGGTTAAGAGCTATTCTGATATGTCTAAAGATGATGTGAAACTGTGCTCTGTGGTATTGACCTGTGAAAGGGAGAAAGAAAAAAGATTTTTGCCTTTAAGCCCCTTGAACAAAGCTGGAGGGCTGTAAGAAATTGTCAGAAAAAGAGTTCCAAATAGTTTTTGGTTTTGTAGATTGATCAAACAGAATGAGTGCTTCTGGAACTATGGTATGAAGTAATGATTTCTTTGGCATTCAACAAAGCAGCTTGCATTTGTCCCTCATCTCTGTAACTCAGTCCCTTTGGTCATGGTACACTGCAGTATAATGCCCTCCCCACCCACACAGTATTCCTAAGTTCATCTGCTAATATTGTGTTCAGAACAAAAAATATAAATGCTCCCAGTCCTCAAAGGAAATGTCATCAAAAGACTACAAAGTATATAAAGACTGTTCTGTGAAATGCCGAAGACAAAGGAAGAAAAAAATCTGGCACATCGCCATGCAAGATGAGTTTAGGATTTCCACCATACAATTTATTTAATTATCAGTGCCAGTTTCATAAAATGCTGCCATCGGAAAGTGAATAGATTGTGGGAGTGCTGAACTGGAGTAAGTTTAAAATGTTGTGACTGCCTTAATGGCTACATATCCTGTAAAATGCATTAGTTTTCAAGAGGGTGATTATGGTTTGCTTTTTATGTGCCATTATGTCTAATTTGTTTTATGCTCCAACAGAGAAAATTATTTTCCTCCTTCCAATTTATATGAAAAACACAGAAGAATAATCAAGTGAGAAATATATTGACTTAATACAATCATATTCAACTTCCCTGTATATGTACATACCACCCCTGAACTACATTAGTGAAAATAATAACTGTATATTTTAAACACATACAGTTCCCCATTACCTAAGGAGTAGATTTTAAAAATAAGTTAATCTTGCAATTAAAGAAGTGAAAAAGGAAGTTTTTAAGAAACAAAAATAGGGTCATATTGATTTTGGGTAGCTCTTGAGAATGGATCTGTTTGGATGCTTAGACTCATGACTTTTGTTTAACACATACTAAAAGTCATCTGAACATTTATTTAATAACAAGCAGCATAATAATATTCCTTGTAATTCTTGAAGAGGATTTATAAATGGCTTGATACAATTGGCATATAATTTTCTGACTTCTAAAGAAAAATAATTTTACAGATTGTTTCTCATATAGTGATGAAATAAAAGATTAAATAATAAAAATATTTTTTATTGATTTCTAGTTCAAACCTCTGAAACATTTTCAAAACAGTGTCACTGAACCCCATACAGGTTTTAAAGAACATGTTTTGAAACCCATACTTTGTATCTTTTTTTTGAGCCACTGGTTATGATATTTTTTATCTTTTCTTTTTTTCCTGTGCTCAAGAGAAATATAGCAGTAATATGGTGATCAGTTTGAAGTAATGATAGCAGAATTAGGGATGATATCTATGACTGCAATCTCTTTTGAAGTTATTGCATTTGAGAATCTGCTTTCTTTTGCCTTCAGTAACCTCCACAATGAATTATTTAGTACTAGAGATTACTACAGCCTAAGATCACTGAATGCAGAAAAACCTCTCAGTTTTAGTAAAAAATGCTTTCACAGGTCACCATTTCAGTTGAGATGTCTGCTCTGGGTCTGTGAAAAGAAGAAATTAGCATTCAGGGGAAGAAGTAAAGCAATTTGCAACCATGATTTTTGTGCTTTGAGTACTGTGGAAAAAGTAGAGGCCAAAAGAGAAAGAAAAGCAGAATTGTGCCACGAACTAGTGATTTTAAAGCAAAGAAAGAGAATCTACATTCCTGCTTTCAGTAACAAGTGATAATGTACCAAGATGGCAGTTAGTAGAAGTGCATGAAATGTACTGGTGTTTTGGCAAAGCTAAGCGAGTAGGTTTGGTATTCTGTTCGGCCTTAGCCAATGGCACCTGAAATTGACATAAAGACAAGGAAAATAGGAAGAAATTTTCAGAAGAGGCAGGCAGGAGAAACAGAATATGCATAAACAAGCAAACAATGCATAGGACCAAAGTGGCTTTACAGTCCAACTGAAGGAGAATGCTCTCATATTGGTCTTTGTTTAATTTATCAACACCACCACAACAGTGTGCTAGAGGGAGGGATACCAATGACCTGTTTCTTGAAGATGGGGCCTTGAAATTGACTCAGACGGACACCCATTTATTTTTTTCTCAATACGAACTATGATAGTTTCAGACTCTTAACCTCAATGCCTTCCAAGTACTGTGAACCTGTGACAGACTACATACAGTAGATATCTTTTAAAATAAAATCGTCCTCTAATTACAGACCATAAGTGAAATACCTAAGTTTGTGTTCAAAAGTAGAAAGTGATCATTCAATTTAGTCTACTGAATTCTAAGGCACTGCATTTTTTTTCAATGAGGTAAGTTAATCTTCCTGTCATTAATATTTTCACATTTCATGCAATCATTATTTCCTCTATTTATCAAAAGTCAGTCTCTCAGTCCTTAGTTCTGCCAACCCCTTAGGCAGTACAGGAGCGATATGTGCTGGGTACACATGCTCACCATGAAGAACCTCTGTGTCTGTGCAGATAGACTGTCCCAAATGCACTCAAGCTGACAGCATAAGCAGAAACAGCATATGCCATTTAGTGTAATCAGATGGCATCTCTATTTCCTCCACTCTTTCTAGAAAATAGATTTAAGAGATTCAGAGAAATTAGCTTGAGAAACAAATGAGGAGTTGTCTCTAGGCCTGTTTGCTCACCACTGCCATGGAACTGCAGCATGGCTACAAGCATTTCTCTAATATGTGGAGTTTCTATTTCTACTCTTCCTGTATCTTTATAAGGAAAATAAAGTGGTTGTTTTCCTTAAGCTTTTCTCACTTCTGGGGAAATTTGTCCAGATCTATCAATTTTTCTGAGTACTTCCTAGGACATTATCAATTTTGCAGCACCTTTTTTGATATATTTGGGGGATGGCTCAGTGCACCATATTCTAGTATCTGTCTTACTCTTCCAGTATTCAGAAATAAAGTTGACACCCTACTTTTTATCATTTCCCTTTTTCATTTAACTCTCCAGATAAGGCTAGCAACGACCTTTTAAGAGAGAAAAGAGGGTGAAGGAGTCTTAAGCCTTTTGGCAATATGCGTGGAACAAAGCAAGTCAATCATGTAGTTCACTCTCACATAAAATAATCTTTTTTCTTTTTTTTTTTCCTTCCGGCTAATTATTCTGATTGATGCTTACACATATAAAGGCT